>NW_026506398.1:0-28702 GCF_026875155.1 Cherax quadricarinatus
AAGTTGTCATACTGATAGCTCTCTTTGTTCCCCCAGTCAACAGATGATAAGTGTTCTCTAAGCCCATTGTAATCTGCTAAGCAAAAATCTGGGACCATTACTGAATTATCCCTACTATCATACTTCCATTCAATGCTAAAGGTAATTGATTTGTGATCACTTGTGCTGAGTTCCTCTGTAATTTCTAAATTATTAACATGGGTTTCCTTGTTTGCCAGAAATAAGTCAAGCATGATATTTTCCCTTGTAGATTCTGTCACAAACTGCTTCAAAAAACAATCCTGAACTACTTCTGAAGTCGTTTGATTCTAAATTCCCAGTCAAGAATTTCCAATCTCACTAAAGTTAAAGTCCCCTAGAATTACTACATTATCGTGCCTTGTGGCCTTAACAATTTTCTTCCTTGGTCCCTATCTAAGTTTGGAGGATGGTATATCACTCCTAGAATAAATTTTTCATGCCCCTCTGAAAATTCTATCCAGACAGATTGTGTGTGTGTTATTTCAGACTTAATACCCATTTTTATGCAACAGTTCAAGCAATCTCAGATATACAGTGCCACCCCACCCCCCCTTACCGATACTTCTATCTACTTGGAACAATTTAAAACCTTGAACGTAATATTCTGCAGGCATGTCCCGACTTTTGGAATTAAACCATGTCTCTGATGGCAAATAACCTGCACTGGCATCTAATCTCAACTCATCAATCTTTGAGCCCTATTTTCGGCTAATTCCATTGTTCCAGTCAACCAAACTCATAGCTATTTCTTTAGAACTGCATTTTTTCTATCGACTGAGTACAAGAAACTGCCCATTTACCAATTTTAACTACCCAATAACGTGGTCAGAAATTTGCAATTTCGCCAATTTCACAAAAATTAAAAATATGACAATTTCAAAATAGGGTCCAGAACGAACAATGCAGACATTCCTGGCTCTAAAATAACATTTTCTTTGTTCATCAGTCATGTCTCCAGGCCCCTCTATTTTGAATTTTTATTCAAACAAAAAATAGAAGATTTACTGTTATGCAGACTACTGCAATATTGTAATAATTGTATAAATAACGTCAACCCATTCATGACTGCATATTAGAATGGCTAGTTGGGCATTTATTGAAAAATTACATCATTTGTTTACTTTTGAACATTGGCAAAAATCAAACATTTCCCCTACTTTGAGTTCCATTTAAAGGTTCTTTTCATAGTAAAACCAATCAAAATCACCTCTATTTCTATAATATGTTTTCCATTCTATCAAATGAGACCAAGGAAACAAGAATACAACCATAAATACTATACAAAAATAGACCACAAATTCGGCATTTTAATTAAAAAAAAAAAGGTAGTTTTTTTTTCTCATTACGCACTGCATGCTGCAGGATTTTTTTTTTATATGGTGCACACTGACCACACAGACCCATTCTCTCACATGTGGGCCTACCAGCTTTCTCCTGCTTGATTTGAAGCTGCTAGTTTTTTATGAGCATATATACGTCAAAAACGGTGGCTCTTTAAGACGTTTTAATATATGACCAAAACAGTCAAAGGGTTAATATATGTTAGTGTAAACTTGTTATCTGGCATTTATATGCATTTATAAATGGAAAAAATGGAGTTCTGCTTTCCGGCGAAGTCTGCTTTCCAGCATTTATCATGGAGGCTAACCTGCCGAAATAAGTGGGGACCTTTGTAGAGGAAGCAGAGGGGGATGTGGAGACAATCCGCCAGCAAGTGCATTTAGCATCACGGATGACACGGCGAGCGATCACACGCTTTTACTTAAAATCAAGAAGTCTCTCCGAGGTTCTATTGGTACTGGTACCTGCCCCACGCAGCGCGTTTCAAACGTTTCTGCACGAGCACAAGCAGGAGACCCCCCAAGGCACGCATTTTTGAGAATGCCCCGCCCGAAATTTGGGGGATAGAATGAGAAGCTGCGGTTAAAATGGAGAACAAGAAGAGGTGTAAAGCTCATCAAAAGGACAACGAAGAAGGAACCTCACCCAAAAAAAAAGTTAGTTGTGAGAAAAAGGTTCCAATTTGCCTGATCAAATTGCCCGCGAGGGTTACGAAGAGGTGGGGGAATATGAAAGGGGGAATAAGAATGATTGGAAAAGATCGCTGTCATGTAAAAACCGGGAGAACAGATCAGGTGAAGTCTAATGCGGTGGAGGAAGAGCAGACTGAGAGATCGATGCAAGAGAGAGTATGAGTCCGAGAATCAAAATGGGTGAGAGTACCTGTATTTAAAACATGGAGGGGGGGGTAGCAAGAAAAGCCTCTAACTGAAGCCAGGGAATCACAGTGAGACCCCCCCCAGAGGAAATGATAGGCATTAAAATCGCCAAGTAACAGAAGTGGTGGCAGTAATGACGAAACAAGAAAGGCAATATCTGAGATAAATAATGCCCGAGAAGTAGAGAGATACAAAGAACAGTGTGTATACCACCTATGCAAGTGGATACGGGCTGCTGTTTAATGCAGCGAAGTAGAACAAATGCTGATGGTAGGGGAATTCAGTGCAAAAGAAGGGCACTTTCATTGAAGGTCCCATCAGGAAAGGGATCTGAAGAATAAAAATAAATTTTTCCCTGAATGGGTAGATAACGGTTTTAAAATTTGGGTGTAATTTTTGGTTCTGTAAGCAAACACCAACAGGGAAAACGGGGAGAGCAACACTAAAAGCTCCCCCGATTCCCCCCTGGGGCCCAAAATTTTCCCATGTAAATGGGCTTTTTGGGCAACGATAAAGATACCGAAATCCGCAGGCAAAGTACCTGGACTAGAAGGGTTAGAAAAGTCCACATGCGGTGGCAAAAAAAAACGTTTTTTAAATGGAAGGAACGGTGCGTTGTAAAAAAGGGTTCGCAATAAAAGGAAAAAAGGCAAGAGGGGGGATCATTTTTCCCTTGAGGGTTTTGGGCCTGCAAAAATATTCGAATTGCTTCAAGGTTTCGGAGTTCAGAGACGTCGTATGGGAGACAAAAATTTGGAATGGAAGGAGGGGAGTTTGAGTAAAGATCAGAGTGTAATGGACTGTACCCAAAGGTAGGGGGGAAAGGGGAAAGGGTGGAGGGAACTGGGGAAGTGTGGGAGGGGGGGCAGATGAGGCAGAAACCTGGGGGGTGGCAGAAGGGGAAAGAAATTTGGGGAGGGGAAAAAAGGGAAGGCACAGACAGGAGGGGGAAAGAACCCCCACACTTTAACGGAGCCATAAAAGGGGAAAACCAAGGTACAGAACCGGGAAGGGGAAAATGTGGAGGTGGAAAAAGGGGAAGAGGGGTTAAAGGGGAAAATTTTTGGACCTCGGGAAAGAAAGGGGGACGAGGGGAGGTTCGTACGGGGTTTTTTTGTCGATACCGGGGTTTTGAGGGAGAACACAAAAATGAGGACAGACGGGGGTTTGTTAAGTGGGGATGTCGGAGCCCGGACACAAAAGAATTAGAAAACAGGGGGAATATGGGACGGGCAACCCAGAGGAGGCTGCAGAAAAAGGGACCCCAGAATGGGGGGACATTTTGAAACACGGAATAAGAAACACGGGTACCCTCCTTTGGAGGCAGAGACGAGAAACTTGATAGCAAAAGGGGAAAAACCTTCGCCTCTTTGAGGCAAAAAATTTTCCCCCCGCTTTTTTTAAGTAACCTGGAAAACGGCGAGAGTACAGGGGTAAACCTCATGCAAAAACAAGAGAGGGGTCGACTGAAAGAGGTATTAAAACCGGGTAAACCGCACCACAGCGGGGCTTTTGGGCTATAAAACTGAAATATTTTGCTGGGTGGCCAAATCGCCAGCAATTCCTACACTTTTTGCGGTGAAAGGGATCCCCTTCCAAACCCTTGTAACCGATGCCCCCTGCTAAAATAAACGAGATAAAACAAAGAACATAAGAAAAAAGGGAACACCCCAACCGCCTGGGGGCCCCCAGGGCGGAGCGGGCCCATGCCCCCCCCCCCCCCAAATTAGCCCAATCCCCCAACCCCTGGATTGCCCAATGACCCCCCCCGCCCGGGTCACCCCCACTAAAGGGATGGAGCCGTACCAACCCAGAAAGCACAAGCTATCAGTCCAACTCACATCCACCCACTCCCCCCCAGATTTTTTAAACCCTTTTTTTTTAAAACCCAACAAAAATTTTTTAGCCTAAATAACGGTACTCGGGAGCTTGTTCCACCACCCACAACTCTAATTACCAAACCGTTTTTTTCCTTATGCTTCCTAATCTAAATTTTTTCCAACTGGAACCATTGCGGGGTCCGCCCTTGGGCTTAAATTTTTCAGCACCTATTTACATCCCCTTTTTTTAAATTCCTTTTTTCCTTTTTATACCCTCGATCATACCCCCCCAAATTTTCTACACCTTTTCGAGGGGAGTGCAGACGGGGCCCTCAGTCACCCCTCATGGGGAAGTTTTCTGAAAACAGGGAAATCATTTTTGCCCTTCCCCTTTGTACTTTTTTTCCAAAAGTTTTTAATATCCATTCTGTAAAAGGGTTGCCCAAGAACTGAGCCCCAAAAGTAAAAAAGACCAACCGGATATAAAAGGGGTGAAGAACCCCTGGGGAAATTTCTTTTAATTTATACCCCTAGATAGAAGCCAAAAATTTCTGTTAGCTTTTTTTAAAACACTAATGCCCTTTTGTTTTGGGTTTTTAAAGGGTTTTACGGGTTAAACCCCAAACCCCAAATCATTTTCCAACCCAAGTATTAAAATCTACATTTTTTAAATTTTATATGGGAGGTTTTTTTTAACTGTCAACATTTAGAATTTTGCTTTTGTCAATTAAACCACTCCCCACTTCTCCCCCCATTGGGGTCGTCTTTTAAAAACACCCCTGGGTGCCTAAGTCCTAAATTAAAGGGAATTTTGGGGCGGCCAAATTTTGTGTCACCACAAATTGGGGTTTAAAGTTCCCTTTTTAATTCCCCCTAAACTAGGGCTTTTAAATGAAATTTTTGAACAACAACGGGCCCAACACCGACTCCTGGGGGAACACCGTTTTGTGACGTCCCCATTCGGTTTTCCCCCCTTTTAAAGCAAACCCCTCTGTTTGTCCATTTGTCAGCCATGCCTCTCCCCCAAAAAAAAAAATTTCTCCTCCTACCGGTCCCCTAATTTCCTAAATTACCTCGGGTTTGGGGAAAACCTATCGAAACCCTTTAACTGAAGTCCATATACACACACTTTTTCCCCCATTACCATGATCTACCCCTAAAAAACCACCTTGTGGAAAAAGTTTTAAATCGAAAGACAAAACCCCCTTTGTAAAACCGGTTGAATCATTAACCCAATTTCCGTGCCAGTCAAGAGGGTTTACGAATTGCTTGGGCAATTATTAAATTCCAAAAATTTCCCCCACTATGGCTCTGGGGGCCTGGTGGTTAACCTCTCGCTTAAACCAGGGGCGAGGGCCTGGGTCAAATTTCCCAAGCCAAGAAAAACTTTGGGACTGTTTTTTTCCAAACCTTTTTTGAAAAATTTTTCCCCAAACAGTAAAATGGGTACCTGGGTGTTAGCGACTGGTGGGGGGCCCCGCATCCGGGGAAAACGGCCCCTAAGGACCTTGTCCAGCCCGGGCCGCGGGGGCGTTGACCCCCAAACTCTCTCCAGAAAACCCCAGAGGGAGGAAAGGCTTATTGGCCCTTTTATTTTGAACCCAAAGGACCTGTCACCTGCCCGGGTTAAATAGGTTTTAAAATTTGCCATTTTCCATTTAAACGGGCCCCTATCCAGTTAGTAGGGGATATTTTTAAAAAGATTAGCCAAAGTATGCTAAATTTCCTCTTTCTTTCCTTAACCCTTAAACTTTTTTCGCTAAAAAACCCGCACGACCAATTTTTCACGTAAATACCAATAATTCTACGGCTTAAAAATCAAGCGGAAAAAGCTGGTGGGGCCCCAAAAAGTAAAGGGGAAGGGGCTGTGGGGTCAGGGGGTCACCACAAAAAAAAAATCCGGCGCCCACATTGCGTAATGAGAAAAAAAAAACTCTGTTTCTTTTTTTTGGGAATAAAACGCCGATTTTGGAGGGAAATTTTTCGTATAGTATTTATCTTTTATCCTTTCAGGTTTTTTAGGTGAAAAATGGAAAAAATTACAGAAATAAAGATGTTTTTCATTATTTTTTTACGAGGAAAACGCCCTTGAAACTGGGGCTCAAATGCGGAAATTTTTCGATTTTTCCCCAATTTTTTTAAAGATCCCAAAATCACACCAAAACTCCAATAAAATCAATTTTGGGGAAGTCTAATTTTCCTTTCACTGTGCACGGGTTTTAAATTTTATACCGTTTTTACAAAATGCGGGCGTGGGGGGGAAACAAAAATTTTTGTATTTTTTTGTATAAATTAAAAAATCAAAAAAGAAAGCAAAAATTAAATAAAGGGGCCAGAGTTGTAAATAAGGAACAGACCCATAGAAATTTTAGTGCCACGGAATGTCTCCCTTTGTTTTTTCCCTGGACCCTTTTTTTTTTTTTTTTGAAATTGGAAACTTTTTTTTTTGGCGAAAAATTTGGGGGCCAAATTCCCAAAATTTCGACCACCAAAAGGGGTTATTTCCCAAATTATAAAGGGAGGTTTCTTGTACCAGCTAAATAGAAAAAAAAATTTCAAAAAGAATAGCTATGATTTTGGTCAACGAACAAGGGAATTGGCTAAAAAATTGGGCTCAAAGTCGGCGAAACCGCCGAAAAACGCATATGTCGCCGAGCCCGCAAATTCGGGGGAGCATAATTCCCAACTTTTTTTTCGACCAAATTTCGAACTTTTGGTGTCTTTAAACCAAAGGGGAAAAAATTCTCAAATCTTTCAAAAAAAAATAATTTTTTTTTTTTTAAAAAAATTTGAGCGCCCTAAAAATGACTTTCAAGGGGGCCCCAAAACAGCCAAAAGGGTTAACCCCCTTTGCAAACTTTCCCATAAACCCCTGGGGATTTTTTTGGGTTTTTTAGTTTCTCTATTTGTCTGGGGAAAAAAAGGCACTTTTCCCGGGCAACCCGTACATTTTTTTATCACCTTTTCCCTAAAAAATTCTTATTATTTCGGGAATATCCTAGTTTTTTTTCCGGGGGAAACACGGGAGGGGAAAGGTATTTAGATTTTTAAACACATATCCTTACCCACTGCCCATGATCTACCAGATTTACCCCCTTAAGTGGGCCAACTTGTCCCTAATCTTACTTCTGTAACCTAAAAGAACCTTTTTGGGTTTTATTCTTTTGAATCCCTTGCGACCTAGCCTCATAACCCCTTTTTCCCTTTTTTTATTCCTTTTTTAAAATCCCCTTTTTAAAATTTTTAAAGGGTTTTTGGTCGTACAGTACGTCTTTACCGTAGGGGTTTTTGGGGGACGGACGCAAAAATTCAGCGGCCTAACAAATCTCGCGCGAAAAAGGCTGGAAAGGCCTGGGTGTGAGAGAAGGGGGTCTGCGTGGTGGGTTTGTGCGGTAAAAAAAAACGGGGACCCAGTGGTGAAATTGGGGGAAAATGCCCCTTAGAAAACAATGTCTCCCCAGGCCTCGCTAAAAAGGGTCCTCACTCCTGGGCGAATTGGGACACTTTTTTCCCCAATTACATTCTAATAGTGATGAAAGTGCCAGTAAAAAAGGTTTTTGGTTTTAGTGAGGTTTTGAAACCCAACTAATGACCATAATATCGGGAATAGTGAAGAAAAAACCCCGACGACCCCACCCCCACCTCGGGGCGGGGCCCCCTTTTTCACTTCATTTTTTCCAAACCCAAAAGGGAAAATTCTATTTTTTTCCCCAAAAAACCCGACTCAGATGAGAGCAAAGGGGGGATGATAGGGGAAAAGTGAATTTGAACTACAAGCTCCAAACTAGTTTCCTATGATAGTGAAGTGCAATATTCCCCAGTGAAACGTCATTTTATAAAACGATAATGCGCTCTGGGAGGGTGGGCCCTAGTTATACCCCAAGGGGGGGAAAGGGGTGAAACTCGGAGTACATCCCGTGGCGTACAACAGGGAAAAGACAGTGAAAATGACGAAAAAACTGTTGCAATTGGGGTGGGGAAAAAGTGGCGTGGGGTAGTGGGGCCCCGGGGGAGGGACCAGCAGTGGGCCCCGCGGGCCCCCCCCCCGCCTCAGCTGAACTGAACAAAACCCCCCATCCCCCCCCTCACCCAACCCCCCCCAGCCTCCACAAACCCCAACCACCTTCCTTGCCCCGTACCCCCCCAGCAACCGCCCTGGGATTTGGGAGGAAGCTGGGCAATTTTGTTCCAAACCCCCCACTCATTTGATGACAGCCAAAGTGGAATACGGCCATCTTGTGCAAATTGGGAACAAAGACACTGAACTGGAAATTTTTGAGTTATTCTTTGGGCGAACCAATGATGAAAATAATTTTTCATTGGGAAACAACAAAAAATAAATACCGATACACCATGGCCAAAAACATTACTTTTTAAACCCAAAAAACCCCCGTCTACAAACCCGGGGAAAGGGGCAACTGTGGGTGAGATGTACCCTTTTTTTGCCACAAAAAAGCTTTGCCACTGTGTATTAAAACACAAAGTGAAATCATACTGGTCAACAGACCTCCTATTGCAACACCAGGTTCAGGATAAAAAGGGCCCGTGAAAAACGATTTGTGTAAAGTTAAAATTAAAATGGTAAAAATACCGACAGGGGTTTTTAGGTAAGCCATATGCCAAAAGTTAGGTTTTTTATTTTGAAACGGGTTTTGCCAAAACAGTAGGCTTTTTTCAGTCGAGTAAAAGAAAAAAATAGAAGCAAAGAATACTTGAAGACGTTTTTAAACAGGCCCTTCCCCCCTTAAAGGGTTTGGGGGGGGGCCCCCCTTCAGTCTGGGGAGCATTGTTCCATAAAAAGAAACAATATTTGGGGAAAGAAGTGACAGGATGGAGCCCAATTTTTAAAAGCCAAAAGGAGAAATTTGGGCACAGGAGAGGTAAGAAAAAACCCGTTTTTGGGGGGTCCCCGGGCCCCCTCAATCCCGGCCCTTTTTTTACTAGTAGAGGGTTTTAAAAAATTGTTGGACCCGGACCAAGATACCCTTGGGGTTGGGAGTGTCTGAAAAGGTTTAAAAAAAAAATGGAAGGGACAAACCAAAAAAATCAACTTTTACAACCCTACTAGTGAGAACCCGGGTGGATTTGGGGAGGGGCCCGACCTCCCAACATCTGAGTTCTTACCCCCCATGACCCGTCCCCACCTGTTGGGGCTATAAAAGGCCCCCCACTGTACTTCATCCCCTATTTTTTTTTTCTATGGAACAATGCTCCCCCCAGAACCCGAGGGGCGACCACCTCAAAACTTTTAAAGGGGGGGTGGACTTAAATTTCATCGTCCCTTTAAGAACTTTCCCCTTCTATCAAATTTTTGTACTCGACTGAAAAAGCCTACGTGTAGGGGGAAACGTTTTAAAAAAAGATACCTAAAGTTGCATAGGGCCCCACTTTTGCTAATGGTTTCGTATCTTCACTTCTCGATAAAACCCGGGCCCGACAGAAATGCAGGTTATATAAGATTAGGAAAGGGGTTTTTGGGACTGAAAGAAAAATTCAGTACGCATTTTTTTCCCTTTAGAAGCTTGTAATTTACGGTCCTTTTTATTCGTTCAAAGGAAGACCTCTTTCAAGCAGTACATACCAAGCAAGAAAGGAAAAAGCTTTGGATAAAGTTGTTGGCTTGTGTTGTTACAAATGGTCTGGGATTGGAAAAAAAATTTTTTTTGGTACACGGAAGTTTTAAAATTGCAAAATAAACCGGAAGTTATTTGGGGTTTTCAGGTGATGTGGGGTTTGAACCTATAGAACCATACCTTTGGGAAGGGGGATATATTAATTTTACAATAAAATGGGACCAAGCCCCCCACCATGATTTTTGCGAGTGAACATGACAGATTTTTTGTTTGGGACAGGGGCTGCAAATCGGAAAAAATATGCCCAGGTTTTACCTGGGGAAATCGAAAAGGTAGGGGCAAAGGGGTTTGCTGCCAATGACCATGGGATTTTTGGGGCATGACAAAAGAAGCCCCCTGTTTTTCATCAATTCCCCCCTAAGGGAAAAGGGAGACATGGCACAGCAAAGAGAGAAAGGGAACCCATTCTAAAACCGAGCTTTTGGGTTATTAAAACCTTCAAAAAAGCGTTCGTGGACCCAAATTTTGACATGGGAAAATTGGGGGTTTTCTGATTGGTTTGCAAAAGTTAAAAGTGGTACATCAAAATGTTTACCATCTTCTGGACTTTTTCCATGGGGCCCCAAAGCTTTTAATATTTTAAGAAGAGGAAACCCGAAACAAACCACAGTACGGGGGAATTGGTTTTTTCTGGCATCAACAAATAGTTTTTCAAGACCAAGGGAAAAACACCCCCCAATTGGGCCGCCCCCCAAATTTCAAAAACAATGCTCCTGAAGCATGGTGACACTTCTTTGAAAAAAATGCCCCACGCTTTCAAGAAAAAAAGGGTCAGAAGAGGTGTTTTGTCCCGGTCACATACAAAAAAAAAAGCCCCCAAAAACGCCGAGACACTCGTTTTTTTTTTGTGAGGAAAAGAAAACACCACGGGGCCCAAAACCTTTTTTCAAAGATTCCACAGGCTGCAAAAACTTTTAGAACATTCCCTGTGACTGGGATAAGTGTAAAATAAAAAATAGAAAAAAGTAAAAAACCCAAAATTTCATATCGTTTGGTTTTTGTAAAAATTTTCTGTAAACCAAAAAAATTTACAAAATTTTTTACGCCCTTATTGTGTAGTATTGAAAAAGAAGTAACCCTTTCAAATACTATCATGTTGCTTTTAGAGGGGCCCTAAAAGTTTCTCAGAAAAAAAAAAAATTGAAAAAAATAATTTAAAATAGTACATAAAAAAGGGAAATAAAAAAAAATACCGGGTGACGGCAGTCGGCGATGTTACCATATTTTTCAATTGGCAAATTTTTACGGGCCCCATATCCGGTAAGTTTTTGACGTTAAAATTTTTTTTTTAAGCCTAAAATGTTTAGAAAAAAAAAAATTAAATTTTTTTATAAAAAAAATATTTTTTTTTTTTTTTTTAAATTTGGGGCCCACCCCTGAGAACGAGTTTCGGGGAGGGCCCCGTCCCCCTCAAAGGGGTTTAAATTTAATATATTTTATTTCTTTTAAATGGGCCCTCCCCTCTTTTTATATGCCTAAAATATGCCCCTTTTTTTGGGCCAATGAGAATTTTTTTAATCTATTTTTTTCACCCCTTTGGGGGCATTTTTTTAGATCAATTTTTCCCACTTGGGAAAAAAAGTTGTCTGGGGGCTAGAACTAAGCTCTGACAAAACTCTATTGGCAAAACCAAAATCACCTACCTGACCCATAGTCCAAAGGGCAAACCCAAAATTTTTTTAAACAGCCACACGCAAGGGTTTTCGTCTTCGCACGTGACAGGGAAAAAACGTAAGTGTCTACCTGGGGAATTGGGGGATCTTGGGGGTTCCCGCGGGGTTTGAGGGGAAAGTCATTTTTCCACATGGGCTGGAAATTCTGTTGGACTAGGGGATGGGGCAAAAACAGTACCACTACAAAAATGAGGGGAAAGATTTTTTTCGAAAAGTGATAGGAAAAAGTATCGTTTGTTTTAAAGAAGAGAAAGATCAGGGCTTGGGAAGATTTGGACTGTAAAGATGCGGGTACCACTCTTAAGAGCAAGAAAGGGAAATTTTCCTACCAACGTGGTGTAGGGGCGCTTTGCCAATACAAAGGTCAGAAAGAAAGGGATTTAAAAAAAGGCGGCTCAAAAAAAAAAAGGGGGAAATTTGGCCACTTGGGGGGGGGTTCCCAAACCCAGTGGGGAGAGGGGGTGCAAGACGTGTGGGGGCTTTTTTCCCAGGAAAAATGGGGGGGTAACCCAATTTAAAAACGTCAGGAGAAGCACGGCGAAAAAAAATTTGGGCCAGAGTCCCCGGGCCGAAAGGAGACGGGCCCGGGGATTTCGAAAATTAAAAAAAACCAAAAGAGGGGGAGGGGGCCCGGGAAGCAAAAAAGCCGGGGGCAGCCCCCCGAAGGGCCGTGGAACCCCGGACCTGAAGCGGGGGGGAAAAAAACCCCAAGGGAAAAGGGCCCAAAAGGCCAAAGAGGGCCCCAAAAGATGAGGCAAATTTAGAACCGGGGCGGGAAAAAAGGGCCGGGGGTTCCCGGGCCATGGAAAAAGGGGCTTTCCAAGGGTTTGGGTTTTTGTTTCTTTTTTTGTTTTAAAAAAAAAAAAAAAGTAAAAAAAAAATAAAAAAGGGGGGAAAAGGGGGGGTTTTCCTAAAATTTGGGGGGAAAAACCCCCCCCCCCCCCCCCCAAAAGGCCCGCAAACCCAAGAGGGGCCGAAGCCGCCTGGAACCCGTGGGAAAACCCTAAACCCCCAAGCCCGAAACCACCCCAAACCCCGGTTCAACCCACAACGCCGGGCTAAAATCGTGGACAAAAGGGAGGGGAGCCGGATAACCCCACAAAGCATACCCCCTTGGGGCCCCCACCCCCCCGGAAAACCAACGGGGGACTTTTTTCCCAAAAACACCCGTCGCCCCGAAGAAAACCCAAAGCCAAAAATCTTGGGGTTCCAGAGAGGGATCGGGGGCATCCCCAGCGACCAGATCCCACGGGAAAAATATGGGGCCCCCCGGGGCCCAAAAACCTCAATGGGAAAGGAAAAGGACCCCCCGGGACCCTTTTCCCCCACCTTTGAACCCAGTGTAAACCCGTGGGAAAAAACCCCAAAAGGGCCCAAAAAAAAAAGGAAAGGGGAAAAAGGGGGGGGTGGGGAGGAGGAGGGAAAGGAAAAAAGGGGGGGATGGGATAGGGAAAAGGGGGATTGGGGGTAAATTTGGTTTGGTCTGAGGAAGGAAACCAACAGGTTTTAATTCCTCAAACCCAAAAGCCTCTTCCCCCACGCCAAGGACACACCTTGAAGAGGAAAGGGGTTTTTCCCTTATTTCATAAGGGGGAAAATTTAATTTTAATAACGATGGCTCGGGGTGGAATGGATTAAAAATCGGTTTGGCCAAAGGTTCCCCCCGTACATTGAAAATTTAGCTCAAAGTAGCAGAAAATTTTGGGTTTTTGCCCAAAATTTTTAAAAGTAAACAAAAACATGCCACTTGCCCAATAAAAACGCCCAAAAAGTGAGGGCTAATATTTAAATTTTTTTATTATTTAAAAATTGGGGAAACCCCCTTGGGAAAAAACAAAAAAAAAAGAACAAAGGAATACAGTGGGTTTAATTAACATGCCAAAAGCCCCTTTTTTTTGCAGAGCATTTTTGGGCAGGGTTAAAATTTTAAATTAAAAAATTTAAATAAGCAATGATATCTTCATGGTAAAAAAAATAGTAAACAAATAACAATTTAAACACATATTAGTATTTTAAAGACAGGCAAGGTCAATTTCCCGGTTGCGTGCATTTAGGAAATTTGGGGTAAACCAAATTTGGTAAATGTAAATTTTTAAAAAAAAAAAAAATTTTTAAAAGGGGGCCCCATTTTTACATTTAAGAGATACATTTTTCAGTATTTATTTTGTTTTTGGGGGAATTTTTTATTTTTTTCGAAGAGAAATTTAATATAAAACAAATGTTTTTTTTTATATTCACAGGAATGAAATTTCCCGATTTTTGGGGGGCCTTTTTTTGTGCATGAGTTTTTTTAAAGTGTGAGATTTTAAAAATGAGGAAAACAAAGAGTGATCCGTGCCTTGTTTATGGGCATGGGCTCTGTTTTTGGTGGTAAGGAACTTTGAGGGAGGGTTTTTTTAAAAACCGATTTTAAATGTTCATTAAGGGAGGAGGTACAAAAATAAGTATGGAAGTTTTTTACGCGAGTAGGTTTAGAGTTTTGAATATTGGAGGTGTGCTGCATGTAGTGGGAATTTTATCATCATTCTGACTGCAGCCTTTTGTTGGGTAATTAATGGTCTGAGATGGTTTAGTGTTGTTGAGCCCCATGCACAAATTCCATAGGTGAGATAGGGGTAAATGAATGAGCGAGTGATATAGGGCCAGGAGAGCTGACTGTGGAACATATACCGTATCTTCGATAGTATGCCTACAGTCTGGAATTTTTTTTGGAAATTTGTTGTACATGTGTTTGAAATTTGAGTCTTATTATCAAGGTGGATTCCTAAGAATTTTCCATCTGTGAGCTTTGTGATAGGTGATCCGTTTATCATTATGTTAAGAGGGACATCTGTGGTTCTGTTTCCAAACTGTATGAAGTAGGTTTTGTCAATGTTGAGAGTAAGTTTGTTAATCAGCATTCAGGTAGATATTTTCTGTAATTCAGTATTTACAGTATTGGCTAGCATGACTGGGCTTGGGTGAGAGAAGACATATATAGTGTCATCTGCAAATAGTGTGGGTTTGAGTAGTTGTGATGCATTTGGTAGGTTGTTTATGTAAACGAGAAAGAGAAGAAGGCCAAGGACACTTCCCTGTGGGACATCAACTGTAATTGGCTGTGCGGAAGAGTTTGCTCCATTTGTGTACACATATTGGCTTCTCTTGCTGAGGTATGACTTTAGGTAGTTGAGGGAGTGCCCTCTTATACCATAGTGTGACAATTTTATATGGAGCAAATCATGGTCAACTGTATCAAAAGCTTTACGTAAATCAATGAAGATCCCCAGTGGGGCTTCTTTTTTCTCAAGTGCAGTGTATATTTGTTCTAGGATGTGTATAATAGCATCATTAGTATTATTATTAGGCCTGAAAACCCAAAATGACAGGGGTTGAAGTATGTTGAAGATGAAAAGGTAGGTGGTGGAGAATAGATCACTTATGAATTAATTTTCAAGAGGTTGTAAGTTGGACATTGGCCTATAGTTTCAAGTCTGTTTGGTTTTCCCCCCTCCTCCTTAATTATTCGTGGTGACCCTCGCTATTTTGGAGAACTGTAGGAAGGTAGAGGGATTCGATGGATTTGTTAATGAGTGTTGCAATTTGATTGGTGACCGCACTTGCGATCTTTTTTAGGGATAACTAATCTACGAGAATAACTAAACAATGTCCAACCTAACCCTTTCAGTGGTCCCGCCCGTAGATCTACGGCTTTTCGTGAGTGTCCAAACCGTAGATCTATCCAAAATTCTAGCACCGTCAAATTTAGCGCGAAAGCTCTCATAGGCCTACATGTAGAGAATGGCGTCTGCACTGTGGGTGTGCGCCGTAACAAAAATTAGGCGCCTGCATAGCATTGTAGGTAAAGCGCCAGCTCAGTCACCCGTTTTTCACCACCTTTCGCAGTTCAGCTCCACTCCCCGAAAATTGGACTCTCCTCTTCCAGTCCCCTGATAGTTCTGACACTGAAGGAAGAGCAAATGAAGACGAATTCTACGGCTTTGATAAGTTAGTGACTGAAAATATATGACCAGACACGATAATAAGTGCAGAAAAACCCCGACCTCCTCGACCTTCTACATCTGGTGTTGGCCACTCGTGAACTCTACGGTCGGGTGGTTTCCTAAACGTACGAGAAAATATTTATTTTCCGCGTGGCCAGGCCTCTGACATCAGTAATGACGAAGATCTGGACGTGGATTGTGATTTTTATTGCGCTGACGATCATTCGAGTAGTGCTAGAGAGGAATCATATTCATCGCCAGTGAAGCGCCGCATGCACTCGGGTAGTGTACAATAGCTGTGCCCCAGGGACGGAGTACATCCCGGAGTACATCCCCCTGGCCACTACAACCCTTTAGGTAGGGAAGTGAGATTATGTTCTACACTTGACCTGGAGGCCACAGGCTCACTGAATTGGTGTTTAGTGGGTTGCTGGTGAGGTGTAGTGGCACACCGCCCATGCGTGACTCATGTGCCACGCGGGGACCCATGCGCTGACTTCGTCAATTCAAGGACCAAGCTTATCGTCACACAGCCACCAGCCCGCCACAACCACAACCACCCGTAACAACCAGCCCTATGAGTCCCAGTATCACACAAAACCGTATGTGGGATTGGCAACAAAATCCCCAATTTTGTTCCCAAGCCTCACCACTTTGATGACTCTCAAAGTGTAAATTCTACCTACCTTCCCTTGGAAGAACCACGGCCATTAACTGGAATTTCTTTGCATTATTCTTTAGACCAGCCATTGATGTGAAATATAATGCCAGGGAAGAATAAGTATTTTCAGTACAACCATGGCAATAACGATCTTATCACCACAGTCAAGACTACATCAGGTGAAAGAGACATACTGTGCAGAAATGTATATGCTTTTTGCAACAATAATGCATATGCTCACGTCTATAACATAATAAAAAAGCATACTGGTCCAACCGATCAGCTAATTTCTTACCCATCCTCAGTGAATTAAATACCAGTGAATTGGTTCTCTACTGTACGTATGTTGCACTTCTCAGACAAAACCAGGCCTGACAAGAAGTGACAGGTTATACAAGATTAGAAATGTTTTCAAGTATCTCAAATAAAAGTTCAGGATATACATTTATCCATTCAAGAATCTTGTAATTGACGAGTCCTTTGATTTTGTTCAAAGGTAGACTGTCATTCAACAGTATAAACCGAGCAAGAGGAACCGCTTTGGTAAAAATAGTTTGTACTCTGTGATTGTGACAGAGGCCTGGTGTTGGATATTTTGTATACCCGGGTAGTAAAACAATGAAAGATACCAAGATGTTATTTGGGTATCTCAGGTGACATATGAGAAACATGAGGCACTCTATATCTTGGTAGGGCCATACATTATAAAACCATAACATGGTACACAAGCCCATTTACTCATGATTTCATGCAAGTGAACAAGACAGATGTGTGGTGGCACAGTGCATTCTAATCGTAAACATACGCCCAGGCTCAACGCAGGTGTTCGTGGTGATGACGTGCAGGTTTTTACTGCCAATGACAACAGGCAATACGAGTGCATGACAAACGAGATGTCACATTGTTGACAACCTTCACCGTAATGAAATGGCAAGACATGTGAAAAGTTGATCGAGTGACTAATGAACGTATTCGAAAACCAGTGACATGATTGATTATACACAAAACATGCGCTTGGATGACAAGTGTGACATGCCAATTGGTTTTGTTGACTGTGTTCTTAAGAGTTACAAGTGGTACATGAAACTTTTTCTCCATGCTCATGGACATTTCAAATGCTGAGATTCATATAATATGTACCAAATAATGACGGGTAACAGACCACTGTAAGTTGAATTTTGTTGTCTGTTTCAGAAAACTCATAATGAAGTACCAGGTAACAACACCCTGCAATACAACATGTCATCGAATTCACACATATACCCAAGCGTTTGAGGAGAGAAGGTGATCATTTCATAATACAGCTTCCTTTCAACTCAAAAGAATTTTCTCAAAGAGATGCATGTCTGTGCACAAACAAAACGACGGCAACAAAGACGCAAAGACACTCGTTTATGTGTGAGGGAATGTAAGGTGCCTCTGTTGCATGTGCCCTGTTTCAAGGAGTTCCAAAGCTCCAGCAGTTCTAAAACCATGTCCCAGTGATTGTAATATGTAAATATATGATAGAACATTAGTATAAATACAATATTTGAGCCTGTTTATTGAATAAACAACAGTGTAAACAATAATATGATAATAACTTTAGTGCGGTTATTGTGTTCAATACAGTGAGTTTATAAATATCAATTATATACAGTATTGGTCCCTCTCAGGCCCCAAATGTAGAAGGAGATATAAAAAATAGGAAAAGAAAAGAAAAAAACAACTAAACAACAAATAATATAATACGCATATGTGGATACGTCGATGTTGCCACCACCAGATAAACCAGATAAACCACCACATCATTTTCTATAAACTTCTTGGCACTGTATTCTCGGTAAGGTAACTGAACAGAATCTATTTTTTTTTGTTTATTACCTTCACAAAATAAGTCTTTAATTCTGTAAGAAAAATAATTTTTTTTTTTTCAAAATTTCTTGCAACTCGTGCGTGACTTCAATTTGGCCTTGGACCCTGAAAAGGGGTTAAAAGCCTACGTAAGTGAAGTGTAGTTTTGGCTCCATTATTGTTCAAATTTTCATTTACAAACTCTTCGTATTAAATAATCAACTACCTCACTTTGTGATTTTACGAGTAAGCATAAGTTCACCTTATGTAATTTTCTTATTTATTAAACTTAATTACTTATTTCTTAAACATTAGCTGATTGATACATTCTTCTGTCTTATCCTACCCTCATTTTTTTTAAATAACTATCCATTGATATTACTACTTACTAAAATTAATAATTACCATTTTTACTATAATTCCATTTACTCCACAACATTTTTGCCATTTAACCCTTTCAGGTCCGTCCCGTAGATCTACGCTTTACGTTCAGGGTCCCAAAACGTAGATCTACGCCATAGCTCAGCACTCACTCTGATAAACTGTGAAGTGGTACATTTGGGCCTAGATATGAGAGAATACATCTATGTGGTATGTGTTCACCACATAAAAAGATTCTGCAGCACCTGTGTTAATGAGAGAAAAAAAATGAAATCATAGATTTTTCGATTAAAACAGCAACTTGCAGTGTTTTTTTCGTATGTTTTTTATATTGATTTGTGATTTCTTGGATCTCATTTGATAGAATGGAAGACATAATACAGAAAATATAGATGATTTTGATTGGTTTTAGAGCATTGGAAATGGGCTTGAAACTGAGCTGCAAAGTAGCGAAATGTTAAATTTTTACCTGATATCAAGAGTAAACCAAAACGACCTCACACGTCTAATACCACGTCAGCTGGAGGTCCTAATATACAATCACAAATATGGTGATGAAATTTATACAATTATTACAAGTATTGCATAACAGCAAAATCTTCTATTTTTTGGTGTGAATAAAAAATCATTATGTTAAATAAAAAATCAAAATGAATTTATTTGTAAAGCCTCAAAACATAACTAATGAAACATAGGAAATGTTAGGTTTAGTGCCAGAAGCCTACATTGTTCATTCTGGACCCCTATTTTGAAATGAATCTTTTGAACTTTTTGTTAAATTGCCAAATTAACAATTTCCAATCACTTTATTTTGTAGTTGAACAGGTTGACATGGCTATTTTTCTTGTGCCTCAATCGATAGTATAGAAGTAATACTAAGGAAATAGCTAAGAATTTGGTTGAATTGAATAATGTAATTTGCCTAAAAAGGTTGTCAAAGTCGGCAAAATCGCCGATTCGTAAATATCGCTGACACATCAAAATTCGCGAGAGCATAATTTCGGTGATTATTTTTCACCAAATTTCGTACTTTTTTGTTTTATTACCTTCACAAAAAAGATTTCTCCAATTTCACAGAAAATAACAAATTTTTTTTGAAAATTCTTGGACTACTGGTGCGTGACTCCAGATTTGGCCTGGGACCCTGAAAGGGTTAATAACCATTACTTTGTGCTAATTACCTTTATCTGTTTAATACCAAATTTTCAAGTTGTATAATTCAACTCCAACCTTTTGTATATTATCCTTTGTACCTGGTACCTGTCTACCATCTACTATCATATTATAACCAAGACATTACCATTTTATTTTTTAACTAAAATTCTTTTGGTACGTTTAATTGTGAATTTTATTTTGTCACTTTAAATCAGTTATACTCTTGATCTGTCAACAACATATACCAGACCCTATTGCAATTGCAAGTACCATTTCAATTTGTATTTTTATTTTATAAGTTTTTATATTGTTAAGTCCACCCTAAGATTGTTTTCATATCTTAGTGACTATATGTTGTGTGCAATTAGTGTATATTTCATTATATTATGTCAAGGCCCTTAACTATCTTTTGCTACTATACCAACTACCTCATATATTTTTTTTTTCTACTTTTTTCATTATTTTGCTACCTTAACCTTGTATATTTTATCTTGTCATTTAAATCTAGTTATACTCTAATTCTTGTAAACAACTTAAAAACACCTTGTGAATTACAACTGAGAGTCTTGTGCGTTTTATATCATAATTAAACTCAGTTGTACTATAGCTCATCTATCTCAATACATAGTCATACCAAAGTCATTATATTAGACCATAGTGTAATTACTAGTGAGAACCAGGTGCTATTTTTAATTTGTATTTCACATTATATAGATTAAACCTAGTTGTACTACTGCTCAGTCTAGGTCATACATAGACTATACAAGTCATTACATTAGACCTTATGCAATTACAGGAGAGTTTTGTGCTATTTTTAATTTGTATTTAAATATTATAGTTTATAACCTGAGTTGTACTTTGTTCATTCATCACAACACATAGCAACATCAAACTTCATTATGTGTATAGGACTATACTCTACATGACCAAAATGCTATAGGCTAAATACTTGTTCCAAACTTCCCACCACTACAGAAATCAGTACTAAAACTCAACACACAACTCAGGATATACAAAAAACCATAATTTAAAACTAGAGATGATTGGAACATTTGCCCTGATCTAAACCTACATAATCTGACACACAATCAAAACCTATTGGAAAAGTAACTGCCTTTACTACACAGCATCACAAGCCAGCACTATCCTAAACAATGATAAAAGTTTATCAGTACTTAAGTACAAACATCAGGTCTTAAGCAAACACTATGATGACCTCCTGCACTCCTTGAATCACTAAAGACACCCTTCTCCTGCATTATTCTTACCGAGAACCTGGCTAAAACCAGGACACAATAGATATCTACCCTCTACCATGATACACACAATTCCACAACTGCAGACCATATCAAGTTGGGGGAGGTATTGCAATCTATTATCTAAACCAATTATCTTGTATCAGCACCAATTGCTTTTATGATGAATATGGAGAATACATTTTTTGCGAATTTTACCCGTAAAAAAACCTTAAGACGCCTATAACAATCGGTGCCATTACTGGATACCCCACACTTTTTAACATCCCAAACTAGTGAGAAATTAAAAGCACAAATAACAAACAGACAAATGAATAAGCAACACCTTCTCTAGCTGGAGACTTCAACATCAACCTCGTCCTATCAGAAGTCAGCCTGTAACAGATTTCATCCACAATATGAACAACACACTCTCATACCAACAATAACTAAAACCAACCAGGCTCACTGAAACAATGCAACCATAATAAGACCACATATGGACACAATATACTAGCCCCCCTTAAATCAGGGATAATCACAGATAGCACTACAGACCACTACCCTACCTTCCTCTTGACAAACATTAGTAAACCACGCACTTGAATACAAACAAAGTCTCATTTAGACTCCATGATGAGGCCCTCAATAAGGAAGTTCACATCTGAGACCCCTAAGACTGTTTGACGGCCTACAGAATTCTCCAAGGCCAATGTATTTGACGACTGGACAGAACAATTTTTGCTTAAACAACTACTTAGACTATACAACAAACATTGTCCTATAAAAACGAAACAGACACAAACAAACGGCTTGGATGCCCATGCTAACCACACCATTCTGAAATCTCACTTTGATAGAAACACCAATAAGAAAAGCAATATAGACAGGAGCTTAATTACACAAATATATGTCCTAAAACAAACTATCCAACAGTCCTCACCAAAGTATAAAGAAAGCCAACCACTATACTACTTCCAGTAGATTCACATGACAATAGGAGATATAAAAAAGACCCTGGAAAACCACTCTCTCAGATTCTAGGGACCCACAAACTAAAAAAAAACAAGAATTATTGTCCTAACTAAACCTAAATGAAACACCACTGGCAACCCACCGACACAGCTAACAAGATAAACGAAATTCTTCTCAACCATAGGATCTAATCTCGCCAATAAAATCCCACTTACCAATGCCCATGCCGAGGACTACCTAGATGGGAAATTTCCCAAATTCCTTCTATCTGCTCCAACTGAGCCCACGGAAGTCACCGAGATTAATAAAGTCACTTAAAAATAACTCAGGGAATCTGTCTTCATGTCCCATCCATTTTTGTACAAGAGAGTGGGCCCATGTCCTCTCGCATACCATCTCATTGCTTTTTACAAGTCCACTTAGAACTAGCCACCTTCCCGAAACTACTCAAGAGCGGCAATGGGTACACCCATACATAAAGGTGGTGACCCTACAATTTAAAACAACTGATAGGCCATTCAAACATACATTGCTATCCCAAAATCTTTGAGAAACTCGTGCACAAGAGACTATATTCATTTATAACGTCACAAAACATAACTCACCCCCCTGCCAATTTGGTTTCATGAAAAATTAAAAGCACTAACGAAGTGCAAATATAAAAATGCTAGATCTCTTTATACACAGCCATTGGAAAATAAGAATATCTCACTAGGAATTTTTATTGAACCTAAGAAAAGCTTTTGACAGACAGTAGAAACCACAGCATCCTACTCCACAAACTTGACCTTTAAGGTATAAGAGGCCATGGCTCTTGAAATTTCAAATCTTAACCTTACTAATAGGATATCAGTATGTCACGCATTAAAGAACACAGCATCAACAACACATGCCACTTTGATACTGGAGTCCGCAGGCAGTGTCCTTGTCCCCTGCTCTTCCTCATATACATCATGATCATCCAAACGTATCTCGACACTGAAACCCGACCCCATTCTCTTGCTGACGGCACGAACTATTCATATCTCTCACCCTAATCTTGCAACCCTCAACACCATTGTAATTAGGAGCTGATCAAAAATACGACTTGGATGACACCAATAACTTACGCTTAAGGTTGACAAAAACCTATACATTAATGTTTGGTATCAGAGCAGGAGATGTGCAAATTAACATAAATCGACAACACTCTAATTACCCAGGCAAATGAGGGCAAATCCTAGGCCTATACCTCGACCACAACCTAACTTCAGCACCCATGATCCAACACTAACCAAAAAGTATCCAAAAACGGTTGGGATCCTCTCCAAGATACGATACTACGTGGCCGCAAACTGCCCTTCTCACACTATAATACCATTACACTTATATATCCATAACCTCACCTATCTATCTGTGCTTGGGGTTCAACTGCAGCAACACACCTAAAGCCAATAATAACCTCAACAAAAAGCTGCAGTAAGAATCTCACCAAATCCCATCCCTGGCAACACACCCCCCCCAGCTCCTTCTTAGATCTAAACTTACTCCCTGTTCAGTACATCCACACTTACTACTGTGCAATCTACATCTACAGGACCTTAAATTCCAATATTAACCTTGACCTAACAATGCTTTCTTAGATAGGTGTGACAGAACCCACAGGCACAACACCAGACAACAAACATCTCTATGACATTCCCCGTGTCCGACTAAACCTTTACAAAAATTCAATGTATGTCAAAATTCCAAAACTGCAGACACATTCATCACCTTCAAAACTACCATCAGAAAACATCTTATCTCCCTGATTACACCCTGTCAAATAATAATACGATACACCCTGTGGTTCACACTTATACTCACTGACCCATTTGAACATAAACCAAAAATATCAATCTCAAATCTCAAAATAATGAATCTTAACTAGTCATAAGTTGGCCTGTGATACTCCAATACTGAAACTACGTATAGTGCCAAAACAAAAGCATTCACATTGCTAAACTCACAACTAGTATTTAGTCACTTAGCCATAATACCAACTTATCTCATAATTTTTGTAAGATTTAAACCTAAATTTAATATAAGTCTGCCCGAAATGCCTAGCCATGCTAGGCGTTCTAGTGGTACGCTCTGTAATTATTATTTTACGACATGTAAACCACACAAATATACTACAGACAGTAATAGCTGTCAACTCAACATTGTAATTCTTAGAGAGAATAAAGTTTGAATTTGAATTTGAATTTAATTTCCTTCCTGAGATCTAATGTAGGTCCTGCTTGGCATTTTCTTTCCAAAACAACAGCCCCTGTTTCAAATCACAAATACACACTTGTCAGTTTCAGGTCCCTTCATCAGTCTATGTACTCCTTGGAATTCCTGCATCATATTTTTCAGCTGCTTTGTGGTCCGAACTGGCATCCTCACCATGGCCTTTTCACACGATGTATGCCACTAAGCTTCTTAAATCTCTCAAACCAACCTTTGCTGCTTAAATTCACGTCACATCTCACTATTTGCAGGCATTTTTTTAATTAAATCCTGATGCAACTTCCTAGCCTTTCACTTAAGATCACTTGAGAGATGCTATCTCCGCTATCTGTTTTTCATTTATCCACACCAATAAGAATCTCTCAAATCTTCCATCACTTGCCGATCTCTGTTTCGAAAACATCAGTTGAACCTTTGGCAAGAACAGCTTCCTTGATTGCCGTTTTGTAGCCCACAATAGTAGCGTGGTTGATTGGGGTTTAACTATACAACCTGGCCCCTCGGAGCGGAGACACGCACTCCACTTTCATACTTAGCCAATGATCTCTTTCTTCATCTCTAAAGTAAATCTCACCCTTATTCCCTTGAAGGTTGGCACTAGAAGCTTTCTTGGGCCCATGGGTCACTTGATTTTGCAGATAAAAACACCAAAAATAAACAATGTAATAAAACGAAATGTTCCGATTGTTTAAAATGCTTGGATGTTACTGTGGAGGCTGGCTGGTAAACAATGCCACCGCGAACATGGTGAGGCAGGCTCAGGCTCACATTAGACGCGTCTCGGACGAATAGCGTTGAGCGGGTTTTTTAAGCGTATCGAGACAAAATCTTAGCGATAAATGTATCGGTATGCGGAATTAACGATTAAGTGAAGCCAACGGTATCGGGGGTCCACTTATTTTGTAGTTGAAACAGCTGAGTTGCAATTTCCCCCTGTGCTCAATCGATAGAAAAAAAGTAATACTAGTGAAAGAGCTAAGAATTTGATCGACTGGAAAAGTGTAATTGGCCTAAAATGGGAGTCAATTTTGCAAAATTGCCGTTGTGTAAATATCGCTGCACATCAAAATTCGCGCGATATAATTTCGTCAATTTTTCCAACAAATTTCAGTACTTTTATTTTATTTCCTTCAGAAAAAGATTCCTAACCAGTTTTCATAGAGAAAAAAAAATAACAAATTTATTGTTGAAAAGTCTTGACACTGTGCACACTTTGAAATTTGGCCTCTAGAACCCTGAAAGGGTTAACTGGATTTACATTATTTCTTATTATGGAAAAAGATTTCTGTTTTCACCGATTTCTGTTTATGCAGATCCGCTCTGGAACGGATTAAACATGAAAAACCAGTCCCACTGTAAATTTAATAAAAGTATACTTAAAATATGACATAACTTTAAAACACTTGAAAATTTTGCAAGTTTCCAAACATAATGGAGAGATGCCCTGCTCACGGAGAATTTAAACAAATTGAGTGCACATGCCATAATAGAAAGGACAGGAAACCATACAGTGTTTTTTGGTCATAATTAGAAATCGCTGTATAGCGGAATGCTGTAAGGCAAAACGCCATAGAGCGGGCCCTACTGAACGTGCTAGTGAGGTGTTGTTCCATGACCTGTGTTTTTGCATGGTTTCTCAAACGACATAAAGCCGACTGCAATCAGTTTACTGCCTTCACTTCAATTACAGTTATCATTCAGTCTCCAAAGTGTGACTTTATTAGCCTATGTAAAATACAAATAACAATGGCTTCTAAAGCAATTGAGGTGGTGCCCAAAGGAAATATGTGGCTCCCAGTTTCAGTATAAACTTATGACTAAAAAAGAAGTTCAGTAACACAGGTATCGAGGATAAGATGTTAAGAAACAGTGCGCATATCTGTATAAGCAACAACAAACATACAGATTATTGTTCTTAAGTTTAATGTAGATGCTATGAGGCTTTACAACTCCCTCTAAACTCTCAACAATAAAAGGTTTGTTCCGAGTCACCATCATCGTTAAAAGCAGTTTACACCCCAGCTTTCCAACACAAAAGTAAAATTACAGTTAAGTAAGTATAGTACAGACCTCTACTGAGCATGACATTCTATTGTAATTTCAACTTTTTCATTTCATTTACAGTCCCTGTATAGTACGTACGTTTCATAAGCTCAACGTCTAAAAGTTTGGGAGTCCCGAATCAGGGGGCCAACCCCCTCTGATTCCGAACCTTCTCCTTTATACATGGCCCCCCCGCATAGCGATTTTTAATCCATGCAAGAGAGCTCTTTTGTTATGCAAAATTATCGTTACGAATGAATTTTCCCCAAAGAAATAATGAAAATAAAATTTAAAATCCTGAAAGACCCCCAAAAAGAATGAAAAAAATTTTTTTACCAAATAAATATACTTTTTCCCTACACACAAAGAAGGTTTCATGCAAAATAGAGAGTATTACATGCCAGTAAATATTGTGCATGACTACTCACAAAAATGAAGAAAAAGACACTTTACCTTTATTAAGACACAATGACTGATAGACACTGTGTCCGGGGAGTCCTTTTCCTCTGATACTGTAGGTCCTTTTTTGGCATTTTTTTCCCAGAACAACCCTTTTCAATTTGTATGCCACTACGTTTCTTAAATCTCCCCCAAACCCAACCTTTGCGGCTTAAATTTCACCAATATGACACTTTTCCGGGCATTTTTCCCTGTTCACCTGGGTTTAGTCGACTGGGTGGGTTGAAACCGGGGAGAAAAATTTAAAAGGACCCCAATGGAAAAAGTTACATAGTTTTTCGATGACACTGATTTTTTTTTTTACCGGGTGGCAAATCCTCGGGGGTTAATTGTTTTTTGGGTTTTCTCATAAGCCCCCCCAACAACTGCTACAGCAGCAGCAGCAGCGCAGCACGAAGGCACAGCACGCAGACATGCACAGCAGCAGCAGCACGATGGGGTACACAGCGGGAGCACTGACATGCTACACACCAACATGTACAGCAGCAGCGACGATCTAAAAAGCACAGCAGACGGTACTACACAGCAGCAGACAGAAATAAAACAGCACAGCTGCCCGGGTGGTACAACACAGCAGCAGCTGACATCTACAGAGCAGAGACGATGCACAGCACACAGATGGTACTACAGCAGAGCAGCACTGAGGGGGTACAGCAGCAGCAGCACACTGTACCCCCAAAATAGTACGAGGTTGATTGGGGTTTATTATACAACCGGGCCACCCGGGAGACCCGCACTCCACTTTCATACTTACAATGATTTTTTTTCTTCATCCTAATAATTCCCCCCTTATTGCTGGGGGGTTTTGGCACTAAAGCTTTCTTGGGGCCCATGGCACTTAAAATTTTGCAGATAAAACACCAAAAACACTGTAAATACGAAATTTCCGATTGTATGCTGGTTCCCGCGGAGGCGGGCGGGTAAACAAGCCACTGGGGGAACAAGAAGCTGGGGTAAGGGCGCACATTTGAAGCGTTTGGGCGAACAGCGTTAGCGGGTTTTTTTTGGGGGGCAGGCAAAATCTTGGCGATAAAATTAGCGTTATGCGGATTTAAGTTTTCAAGGCCAAAGGTAGCGGGGGGGCCACTTATTTCAATTTCAAAAAAATAAAATTTGTAATTAGGAATCTATTGGGCAATCAAGAATAACACCCCCCCCCCTCATTAGTCGTAAAATTTAAGGTTCATGTTTTGCACATCAGGAAATTTTTTTTCAAAATAAAAATAACTTTTTTAAAATTTAGGGGAAACTTTTTCTGAAAGTAATGACAAAAAAGGAAAATATTTTGGCAAAAATTTAAAAAAATACAGAGAGAAAGAGAGAGAAGTTGCAGTCTGGGAACAATATAAGCATCACAACCTGCCAATTTTAGATTTATTTTTTGGCCAATTAAATGTTAAACCAACTCAATTCTTATTTTTTTTCACTAAATTTCCATCTATGGACTGAGCACAAGAAACGCACATTCAATTGTAGGCTCTATAAGTGTGCACAATTTCTAAGTAACTAATTTCTATAAAGAATTAAATTCTCGCCTGAAACTCATATATTCTAGCGACTTTCTTTGTGCTTGACATTATTATAAACATGGGGGAGCACTAAACCCACAGGATTCACACGCATGGGGGGGGGGAGGATGGAAGGTATTCAAATCAATTTAGGGGAAATGGGGCACAATCCTTTTCCCCAATCAAGAGCCCCCCCACCACATAAGGAACCCCGTTAGGGGGTTTTTGCTGACAATATTTTTTTATTGTAAACTACACATTTTACTGACAAAGAAATAACGGGTTTTACTTTATTTTATAAAATTCAACAAAATTCCAGTTTTAAAAACTACAAAACAGTGTAGTCATTGCAAAAACTTAGAGCAACTTTTCCCCACTCATTAACACATCATCAAACCTTTCCAAAAAACACTTGCCCTCTACTTTTGAATCCATCATCACATACACACAAACACAAAAATAGTTTTAACCTTTCACTTGACTAATAAAAATAACCATAATGACTGGTTGTTGTCTAGGCCTTCCGATTTGAAAAACCCCATAAAAAAAAAAAAAGATCGGGAGGGGGGGGGGGGAAGAAATTTCCAAAACTCTGAGGGCTTATTTAAGGGCCCCTTCCCTTCTGAAAATGACCAAATAATCCCCTTTCCCCCAGTTTTCTTCCATTCTATCAACAATACCAGCAAAACCATCACATTAAACCCATTAAAAAGGAGGTCAGAGGCAACTGTTCCCCCCACACTGCTGGGCAGGAATTTTTTTTTTATATAATTGCCCCCCACCAAGCCCATTTTTCTCACATCTAGAAAATTTACTATCCACAGCACACTGAGGGTGCTAAGTTTAAAAC
>NW_026506399.1:0-40024 GCF_026875155.1 Cherax quadricarinatus
ACGTTTCCTGAATAAAGTTTCCCCAACTGATAGTGTTCCCCCCAGTCTTCAAAAAAAAATCCCCACCCATGCTTTGATACATTTGATAAATTGTTTCTGTTTTTTTCTTATGTAAAAATTAATCAAGAATCCAAAAATATTGTGAATTGTGTTTGTGCCAATCTCGAAGACTTTCTCCCAAAGTAAAAATTTTTTGGAAAAACGTTAACGAATGCAATTGTTTTCTGCCAAATTAAACTTTCTTGAAAAGTATTTTAATTAGTCAATAATTTTGGAAAGGGCCCAAAATTTCCCTTAATCTTCCAAGCAATTACCCTTTTTCTTTCGACATTCAATAAATGCTCTCTTCCTTGTCCAAGACACGAACTCTGAAATTGAACTACCATCTTGAAGAATTTGGCAACGACCGATTGAAAACAAAGGCAAGAAAATTCAAATGAGCCTTCAGTAAAGTTTTTTTTGTTTTTTTAAGCACATTCACTAATTACTTATCTCAATAAAACATTTTTAACTTCAAAGGAAACTGATTTTAAAGAAGAAAAAAAGACAGCATTCGTTCCCTTTAATGAACATAAAGAACATAGAAGGAGGAACATTTGCAGCGGCTGTTGGATTTAACTAGGCAGGCCCTTTACAATTCATCCCACTAACAAACATTTTGACCTACCAATTTTTCAGGGCTACCCAAGAAATAACCCTCTGATTTGCAATTTCCCATCAAATCCAACCCATCCCACTCATGTATTTACCCAACCTAATTTGAAACAAACCCAAAGTCCTAGCCCCCAAAAAACCCAACTGGTAAACTGTTCCACTCATCTACTACCCATTTTCCCAATAGAACTTTATGAACATAAGAAAGAGGATCACGACAGCAGGCCTGTTGGGTTCAATAACTCGGCAGGTCCTTTACAACCCCATCCCACTAACAAAGCATTTCCCAAATCCAATTTTCAATGCTCCTAAAAAATAAGGCTCTGATAACTTTCCACTCATTGCCAAGAGACCACTCAAAAAAAAGAGGTTTTTTTTGTCTAAGATGCCATTGTGTTGCAGTGTCTGGTATACAATACTGAGAGGTTGGTAGTAAGACTCACAGGCAACAGTTAGGCAACTTTATTCCGAAACGTATCCCCCTTCACAGTAGGGCTTCTTCAGTCGAATACAGAAAGTAGGCAGGAACAGTAGAGATATGAAGACGATGTAATCAGTCCATCACCCCTTTAATTTGAGATTTGGGGAAGTTTCCCGTTCATATCAGGAATAAATTTAAAGTTGGAAATACATAGATGATTCACTTATTTTATGAATATCCTGTGGAGATAGGTTTAGATACTAGGTTCTACACTCTAATCTGAAGCGACAGAATAGAAAATACTTGTGAACATAAAAAAGTAAGGAACACTGCAGCAGGCCTACTGTTTCATGTGAGACAGGTCCATGTCTCCCAAGGACCTAACCCAAGAACCAAGTAGTCAGGTATTCGGGTTTGTAAATTGAATGGTGCATTAGAGAAATTTTTTTTGCACTCTAGTTTTTTTTATGGGAAAAAAACATTGGGGAAACATCAAATTTGGTTGGATAAATTTTTTGAGTTTAAGGGCAGGTTGTATTTAAATTGGAAATGCATCTCAGGTGAAACAGTTATCAAAGATCATGCTTGGGTAAAACTGAAAATGATTTTTGGCATTTGCTTCCCAATTTTCTGAACAGTGCAAAATCGAAAGAAGGTCTCTGGTAATAGGGTAGTTTGGTTTTTGGGTAATTGGGTACTTTAGTTTTTTGGGAATAGGGTAATTTGGTTTGTTAATACTATAGTTTGTAATACTATAGTTTGTTAATACTATAGTATTTAATATATGTTTTAATAAATATTTTGGGGTTTAAACGGTAGTTTTTGGTTAAAACTAAGTTTGTTAAACTATGTTAATGGGAAATTTTAATAAACGTTCGATCCATGAGAGCACCCTTCCCCCCAATGCCATGAGCGCTACTTCTTCAACAGTCTTTTTGTGCGGAACTCCTATAAATGCCATACTAAAAATCTAAGTAATAATATCAAATTCTTTATTGTGTCACACCTCAAAAGCTTTACTTGCAGAAAAGTTAATATATTAGTTAGCAAGACAGGCCTCTGTGAAAATCCATGCTGAGATCCATTGAAGCAAGCAAGCTAGCGAGAGGCTTCTTATAATCTCTGCTATAATAGACTCTAAGTAATGTGCCTACAATTGCGAGAGTCAGGCTTATTGGTGGCGGTAATTTGACGGTAACGACTAGTCCCCGCTGTTTTAAAAATAGGAATGGACATTCAGCCATCTTCCACATAGCATACACTGCACCTGGTTTGAAGAGATAAATTAAAATATTAGTTTAATGGTTCACAGACTTCCATTTTGCATTCCTTAGAACCCTGAAAAAACCTCATCAGACCAGAGACCGTGACTTATTTTGCTTCAGTCTGTCTATCTGCTTCACAACCATTTCACTAAGTGACTGTGATGTTTACATAATTTATCTTCTTCTGATCCCATATAATAAATTAATTACCGGAAATATTATTAGTCTTCATGTTACAACGAGAGAAAAAATTATTTAAAATCGAGCACATTGCATTCTCTTTGTCAGTAAGAATCCCATAGTTATTTTAAGGGTACCTATCTTATCTCTACTTTTAGTTCTATAACTGAAAAAACTTTTTGGGGTAGTTTTCAAATCCTAGCAACTTTAATTTCATAGTCCTCTTTTAGCTTTCCGAGCCCCGTTGTTTAATGTCCCTACTTTATGTCAATATACTGATTCATAAGAGACCTCGCCTCTTTTGAATACGCCTATAAATTCCTTCTATTCCCTAGTAGATAATTACAGCCTATTATTCAATCCATTTGGGTCATTTCTATTTGATCTAATTTCCTTATAAGGATAAACGTTCTTGAGCAGCATGTAATTGTGTTCAGAAAACTGTAAAAGGATACTCCCAAGGTGAATTCTGATATCTCAGCTTAATTGATTCTAAATAACTTGCGCCACTATAGAGTCATGCTTATTGGACGGTAATTTGAAGGATGGGACTTATCCCCTGATTTGAATATAGAACACATTGGCCACTTCCACATCTACTGGGCACAACACTGGAGTAAGGAATGTACGCATGAATAACACTCATTATTGGCTTGACTAAAGCTCCATCTTGCATCCTTAAGTACTCCTTGAAAACAACTCATCGGGTCAAGGACTTTATTTGTTTCAGTTTGTCTATCTGTTTTAATAACCATGTCCCTCGTGACAGTAATATTAGTAACTTAAATTCATCCGGAACTAAATACTTGTTAATTACCTGGAATCCATTTACATCTTCCAGTGTAAAAACGGACAAAAATAGTCATTAGAATAAGGAACACATTTCCAGTTTCATTATCCGTCAGGCTGACCATAGTTCCTGATTTCAGAGGTCCCTACTTTTTCTTCACCTTCGTCCCTATACACTTGAAAGAAACCCCTTAGGATTAGTCTTTTGATTCATTAGCGACTCTAATTTCATAGTCCACGTTTAGCGCTTTCCTAAGTCTCCTTTTACTTCTCTTTAAGCGAACATATGTCAGTAAGGTTAATCCTCTCCTCCTTCTGATGACCTATAAATGCCCCTTTCTCCCCTAATAGATGCTTTAAAACCTCCTGTTAACCCATTTGGATCTGTTAGTTATTTGACCTATTTTTCTCTCTGGAAGGTTATATACTCTGGGCACTGTGTACATTATAAAGAAACAATCATAAAAGTCAGATCCCTTCATATCTAAGTATTTATCGTCAATAAATCATAGCTAGATAACCCCAATCAAGAATTAGACAGAGTTCCTAAGTCCATTATAATCGTCAGAAACGAAAATCGGATTATTTTACGATTATCAATTTATTCTTGCATTCCCAATTCCATGCTATAGTGATGGGATTTGTGATCACTTGCGCAAGCTCTCATGATCTCCAGATTATTCACTAGTGTTTCCTAATTGACAAGACTAGGTCTAAGCAAATATTACCCCGGGTAGGTTCAGTTACACTCTGTTTCAGAAAACAATTTCCTGAAACTGTATTCCATGAAGTCACTGACCTCTAGACTATTACCTGTCAAAGAATTCCAGCAATTTGCTAAAGTTAAAATACCCTAATAGACTACGTTACTGGTGTCCAGAACCCTAACAATTTCGTCCCAAAAGAAGTCTCCCTCTAATCGTGATCCAAGCCTGGTGGTCGTAATATTACAATAAGAACATAAGAAAGGAGAACACTGCAGCAGGCCTGTTGCCTATACTAGCGGTCCTTTACAATGCATCCCACAAACAAACATTTGATCTACCCAATTTTTCAAATACTAACCCAAGAAATAAGCTCTGATGTGCAGAGTGCCCACTCCAATCCAACCCATCCCACTCATGTAGTTATCCAACCTAAATTTGAAACTACCCAAAGTCCTAGCCTCAATAACCAACTAGTAACTGTTTCCACTCATCTACTACCCATTTCCAAACCAATCCGTTCCTATGTCCTTTCCTAAATCTACACATATCTAAATTTAATCCATTACTGCGGGTTCTCTCTATGGAAGATATTCTCAAGACATTGTTAATATCCCTTTTATTATACCTATTCTTCCACGTATACACTTCGATCCAGGTCTCCCTTCATATCCCCTTAGCTCTACTGACGGATCCCTACAGCAGCAGAGAAGGGACGAGACAATGCAAGGAATGGACTTCGACCAAGCAGATCCGGGACCTGAGAAGTATTATCAAGGGGCCTGGGCTCTCGCTGCCCCACCTACCCAGGGGAGGGGGTCCTGCAGGACCTCCCCTTCAGAAGCAACAATATATAATACTTAAGGTATCTCTGATTGAAAAAATTGAAGACCTTAATTTCCGGCCTTCTTTCTGTTAAAGACAGGCCTCTTAGGTATTGAATAGCAGGGAAACCAGGGCTGCTACTGAACTTTCGAAAATTAATACAGGGAACTAGACTTCTTTATACCAACAGAATTCATACTTCGAGAACTGCCCACAAGGCAGGTGTGATTCGGAAATCGGCCAGAAGCCCATACGGGTACTGTCCCTAGCACCGCACAGTGGACATACCATTCCTGGGCTCAGGAGACCTAGAAGCAGAGACCAGATAACATTTACAAACTCTGGCAGCCACCCAAGCCCTGGGACTTACCCATTGCCTCGGAACACACAGTCCGAAAAACTTAAGGCCTGGGCTCTCTAGTTTTGAAGAATTCGGGGAAAGGTAACTAAAGATATAGTTGTATCCCACCCCCTGTCCTTCATCCAGAATACCGAAGAAAGAAGCACGCCAGAAATCACAACCTGTCTGGAATACACCAAGGCGAAGAGGACAGAGGAGAAAGGGAGCCCTGCGAAGATAGTAAACATCTGCAAGAGATCATGGGGTAGAAGAGACACCAAAGACCGAACCAGGTCCTGCCCCAGCAGTGGAAAGACTCCGCCAGCTCCCAGGGCACCCCCGTAACAAGCGATTTGAACGTCCATTGCTAAAACTCGAAGGACTCTTGCTATACATGGTTCTAAAGCTGGAATCCCACCGAATAAGGGTCCGAACATAAGGCGCCGACCAACCGAAGGAAAGGTGGCCAGACATAGAACACAGAACAAGAAAGAAATACTAAACGGTAGTCAACAGAAACAACTACAAGAGCATTACAAACAACGATAACTACCAAGAATAATGGGGAAATTATTACAGGAATTCCGACAGAGACTACAAGTAGGAACAGGTCACTCAAGGACAGTTCTCCCCACTTCAGGAGAGCTACAGACACAAGAATAGAGCCCAACTCTACAAACACAACACGGAAAGGGGTGACAATTGACCTACATCGATCTCGACAGGTCCTGCCCCAGGACTTAGAAAAGAAATAAATGATCTCTCTGCCGTGGATTACGAGAAGAATTCGATGACCATCATGGATGGATGTACTTCCCAGAAATCCACCGATGATAGCTTGGGAAAGGGATTTTCCCTACAGGAAATGGACTGACGAGGCAGAATTCCCCAAGACCAGTGAGATTGAGGACAGAATAAACTAGAGAAAACCCTAACCTAACCTATCGAGTTTGATTGGACAACAACGAAGCAGGTCCTTAAAACACTGAGCTAGAGCCGATATGGGAAGGGGGTCGAAGGAACACTACACTGGACCCAACGTCTGATACCAACGATCAACTGAATCCGTCTATTACGTTTTCGCACTCCTACCAAAAACCTAACCTTTTCCCGGACGCAGTAGATCTACAGGATGCCCTTTGCAAGTAAGATTTCTTCAGAAGCTGGGAGAAATTACCTAGGATAACCGACAAACGAATCAGATTTCTTTCTGTGCATCCGGCACTTCAACGTTCCGCAAAGAAGTACTGACGGAGAGTTTTGACAACACGTGAGTGAGAATGCAGTACCCTAGAGAAGACAGAAATACTACACCAGGAGAACCCTTAATTATTTATGTGTTTACTTGTATATGTGTTGTACTTGTATATGTGTTATTTCTTGCGTATTCGACATATGTAAAAACCCTGGACAAATTTTATTGACAAGCCTTTTCTTTTGTTGTGCTCAGAAGTAGGGTTTTATGACCCAAACCCTTCTGAACAGACAACACCTCAACGTCCCCTTAGCAACAAGCCAGAGGATCTTGAGAGAAACCAACGAGCCTGGTCCCTAGCACGGGGGGCATCGCTCCTCCTCCTGACCTTAGGTACCGGTGTCTGTCCACGTAACATTACTTATTACCTTTTTCCCTGTCACTACATTACTTAGGTACCTTTCTGTCGTTACAATTACTTAGGTACTTTTCTGTCGCTATATTACTTAGGTCCCTTTCGTCGCTACATTATTAGGTACCTTTCTGTCGACTACATTACAAGGTACCTTTCCTGTTGCACATTACTATAGTACCTTTCTGTCGCCTACATTACTATAGGTACCTTTCTGTCGCAACCTTACTTAGTCCCTTCCTGTCGGCTACATTACTTAGGTACCATTCCTGTCGCTACATTACTTAGGTACCTTTCGTGTCGCTACAGTACTTAGGTACCTTTCTGTCGCTACATTACATATGTACCTTTGCTGTTGCTACATTACTTAGTACCTTTCTGTCGTTACATTACTTAGTACCTTCTGTCGCTACATTACTTATGGTTACCTCCTGTCCGCTACCTACTATAGGACCTTTCTGATCGCTACCATGCATTAGGTACCTTTCTGTCTGCTACATTACTTAGGTACCTTTCTGTCGCTACCCTACTTAGGGACCTTTCTGGTCGCTACATTACTTAGGTACCTTTCTGTCGCGCTACATTACTTAGGTACCTTTCTGTCGCTACTTTACTTAGGTACCTTTCCAGTCGCTACATTACTTAGGTACCTTTCTGTCGCTACATTACTTAGTACCTTTTTCCGTCGCTACATTACTTAGGGTACTTTTTCTGTCACTACCATTAACTTAGTACTTTTCTGTCCGCTATATTACTTAGGTACCTTTCTGTCGCTACATTAACTTATACCTTTCTGTCCGCTACATTACTTAGTACCATTCTGTCGCTACATTACTTAGGTACCTTTCGTTGCTACATTACTTAGGTACCTTTAGTAGCTACATTCCTTAGGTACCTTTCTGTCGCTACATTACTTAGGTCCTTTCTGTCCTACATTATTATGTACCTTTCTACCTTTTTCTGTCGCTACATTACTTAGTACTTTCTGTCGCTACATTACTTAGGTACCCTCTGTCGCGACATTACTTAGGTACCTTTACTGACGCTACATTACATAGGTACCTTCTGCCGCTACATTACTTAGGTACCTTTCCTGTCGCTAACATTACTGTTATGTACCTTCTGTCCGCTACTGACTAGGAGAACCTACCGTCGCTACATTACTTGCAAGGTACCTTTCTGTCGCTTCATTACTTAGGACCTCTGTCGCCCATTACTTAGGTACTTTCTGTCGCTACCCTACTTAGGTACCTTTCTGCCGCTGACATTAACTTAGTACATTTCTGTCTCTACAGTACTTAAGTACCTTTCTGTCGGCTACTACTTAGGTACCTTTCTGGTCGCTACCTACTTTGGTACCATTCTGTCGCACATTACTAGGTACCTTTCTGACGCTACATACTTAGGTATCCTTTCTGTCGATACATTACTTAGTACCTTTCCGTCGCTACATTACTTAGGTACCTTCTGTCGCTACTTTTACTTTAATACATTTCACTGTCCGCTACATTTCTAGTTCCTTTCTTGTTGCTACAATACTTAGGTACCTTTCTGGTCCGCTACATTACTTAGGTACATTCTGTCGCTACATTTACTTAGGTACCTTTCTGTTCGCTACCTTACTTCGGTACCTTCGTCGCACATTACTGGTACCTTTTTCTGTTGCTTACATTACTTAGGGGTATCTTTCGTCGCACATTACTTAGGTACCTTTCGGGTCGCTACATTACTTAGGTACCTCCTGTCCCGCACATTACTTATGGACCTTCTCTGTCCTATACATTATTTAGTTACACTTTCTGGTCGCTACTTAATTAGTTCCCTCTAGTCACTCCATCATTAAGGCATCGCTTTCGTCGCTACAGTAATTAGTAACCTTTTGTTGCTACATTAATTAGGTACTTTTGGTCGCTACATAATTAGGTACTTTCTTCGGGTCACTACATTAAAGTTAGTATCTTTCTGTCGCAACATTAATAAATACCATTCTGTCCGCTACATTAATAAGTAACTTCTGTAACTACATTAATTAGTACCTTTCGTCGCTAACGATTAACTAGTACCTTTCGTCGTTATTAATTATGTACCATGCTGTCACCAAATTTAGTAGGTACTTCACCTGTAGCTACATTAATTAGGTACCTTTTTCTGTCGCAACATTAATTAGGTACCTTTCTGTCACTACATTAATTAAGGAGAACTTCGTCGCACATAATTTAGTTACCTTCAGTCGCTACATTAATTTAAGAACCTTCTGTCGCTACATAATTATGTACCTTTCTATGTCTACTACAATTAATTAGTACCTTTCCGTGGCCTACATTAATTAGGTACCTTTCTAGTGGCTGACATTAATTAAGTACCGTCCTGGCTTTTTTTTTTTTTTTTTGTTTTTTTTTTTTTTTTTTTTTTTTTTTTTTTTTTTTTTTTTTTTTTTTTTCTTTTTTTTTTAATATTTTTTTTTATTTTTTTTTTTTTTTTTTTTTTTTTTTATTTATTTTTTTTTTTTTTTTTAATTAAATTAGAAACCTTTCTGTCACTACATTAATTTGGTACCTGTCTGGTAGCTACATAATTAGGTACCTTCAGTCGCTACATTACTTAGTACGTTTCGGTATCGCTACATTACTTAGGTACCTTCGTCGCTACATTAATTAAGAACCTTTCTGTCGCTACATAACTTAGTACCTTGCCGTGCTACATTATTTGGACCTTTTCCGTGGCTACATTAATTAGTGTACCTTTCTTGGCTACATTTATTTAGGATACCCTTTCCGTGGCTAACATTAATTAGTACCTTCTGTCGCTACATTACTTAGGTACCTTTCTGTCCTCATTACTTAGGTTACCCTTTCTGTCGCTACATTACTTAGGTATCTTTCTTCGCTATATACGTAGTATTTTTTTTTTTTTTTTTTTTTATTCTTTTCTGTCGCTACATAAAACTTAGGTACATTTCGGTCGCTACAATTACTTAGGTACTTTTTCTGTCGTCTGACCTTACATAGTACTTTTCTGTCCTAGCATTCTTAGGTACTTTTCGTCGCTACATTACTTAGGTACTTTTCTGTCGCTATATTACTTAGGTAACCGTTCTGTCGCTACATTACTTAGGAACCTTTCTGTCGCTTAATATTACTTAGGTACCATTCTGTCGCTTACATTTACTTAGGGTACCTTTCTGTTGCTACATGACTTTAGTACACTTTCTTCGCTACATTTACTATAGTACCTTCCCTGTCCTACAGACGTAGGTTACTCTTTCTGTCCTGACATTACTTAGGTCCTTTCTGTCGCTACATACCTTAGGGACCTTGCTGTCGCTACATTACTAGGGTACCTTTCTGTCGTGCTACATTACTTAGGAACATTTTCTGTCGCTACATTACTTAGGTACTTTTCTGGCGCTTCATTATTTGGTACCTTTCTGTCGCTAGAAATGGAGGGTATATAGGGGGAAAATGGAAAAACAAGTACTAGTAACCTTCTGTCGCTACATACTTAGGTACTTTTTTTCTGTCCGCTACATAACCTAGGTACTTTTCTGTCGCTACTTTACGTAGGGACTTTTCTGTCGCTACATTAAATAGACTTTTCTGGCGCTACATTACTTAAGGTACGTTTCTGTCGCGACATTACTTATGTACTTTTCTGTCGCTATATTACTAGATACCTTTCTCTGGCGCTACATACTTATACCTTTCTGTCGCACATTACTAGTTACCTTCGTCGCAACATTACTTAGGTACCTTTCTGTTGCTACATTACTTAGGTACCTGTCTGTCGCTACATTACTTAGGTACCTTCCTGTCGCTACATTACGTAGGTACCGTTCTGTCGCTACATTACTGAGGTTTTTATCCCGCAGTAATGGAGATTTAAATTAGATAGTTTTAGATTTAGAAAGGACATAGGAACGTAATTGGTTTGGAAATAGGGTATAATAGTGGAAAAGACTACCTAGTTGGTTGATTGAAGCTAGGACTTTGTGTAGTTTCAAATTTAGGTTAGGTTAAGTACATGATGGGAGGGGTTGGATTTGAGTGGAGACTTGCACATCGGAGCTTGTTCTTGGGTGGCATTGAAAGTTTTGGGGTTGGTCCAATGTTTAGTTAGTGATGGAATTGTTAAAGGTCCTCTAGTATGGCCAGCGGGCCTGCTGCAGTGTTCCCCCTTTCTTATTTCTTATGTTCTATATGTTACATTTCATTAGTTAAACGAAGGAATGAGGGGAGCGACCTGATTCGAAGTGTATAAGTGGAAGATAGTATTGGGGATTGGTCAAATGTTTGTTAGTTGGGAAGAAGTTGTAAAAGACCTGTCTATATGGGCCAACAGGCCTGCTGCAGTGTTTCCTCCTTTCTTATTTTCTATGTATTAATACAGGGGATATTATCAAGTCTTGACGAGGATACTCTCCAAGAAAACCCGCATAATGATTGTAAATTGATAAGGTTTAGATTAGAAAAGGACATAGGAAAGTATTGGTTTGGAAATAGGTAGTAGATGATTGGAACAGACACTAGAGGTTATTGAGCTTAGACTTTGGTAGTTTTCAAATTTAGGTTGGATAAATTACATGATGGAGGGGTTGGATGTGAGGTGGGACTTGAACACCTGAGTCTGTATTTCTCGGTACATTGAAAATTGTGTTGGTCAAATGTTTTGTGTTAGTAGGGATAAATTGAGAAGGGACCTGCTATATGGCCAACAATCCTCTGCAGGTTTCCTCCTTACAATGTTTCTTATGGAAAACAACAATGACATAAATGCAACAATTCACGACTTTATGAAATGTAACTTTAGTCAGCAAAGTGTGTTCTTTTCTTTGCAGTATTGTCTGTATTCTTACAACATACATAAAATGCAGTATCTAGGTTATTTGTAAATCTGGAAATTGATGTAAAAAAAGGTCTACATAGTAGAGTTTGCAGTAACGCTAAAACCTTGGTAGTTAAAATTAAGGTTGATTAATACATTAGGGAGATGGATTGGATTTGATCGTTTCTTAAACACGAGTAAATAAAATTACCCAAGCATTTTCCTGTGAAGCATTGAAATAATATTTGCAAATATATTTTTAGTGAAATAGATTGTGAAAGTCGTGCATATTTCAAGATGGGATTTGATTCTATTCTATAATTGAATGACCTGTATTTTAACACCGATCGATCTGTACTAGCACAGATTTCGACCTGCACTTAGCTTTGAGATGAGACCATGTTTTAGCTCATGAGTAGCTGTACTTTGCTCATGTGGTGACCTTCCTCTAGCATCAGACGTGACCTGTTACTTGATCCAAGGAAACCTGTACTTACTCATGAGGTGGACCATGATTTTAGCATCAGTGATGACTTGCAATATGCACATCAGAGCTTATTTCTTATGTAGACATTGAAAATTGGTTGGGCAAAATGTTTTGTTCTTGGGATTGAATTGTAACAGGACCTGCCTAGTATCGGCCAACAGGCCTCCTGCACTGTTCTTCTTCCTATTCTTATGTCTTAGTATGGGCCAACAGCCTACTGCAGTGTTTCACCCCTCAAGTTCTCATTGTTCTCTTTTGGTAGTTTTGCTATAGTATATTTTTTTGTTTTTTATAACAGGATCTCTTTAAATGATCTAAGTGCTGTACCATCATTGAAGCTAAAACACTGTGTAGTTTTTTAGAAATTGGTAGATAAATACAAGAGTGTGAGGACCTGAATAGCTGCGATGTAGGTCAGATTCTGTCTCCTCTGTTTTAGTGGATATACTGAACTGACTAAGTAGCGACAGAAAAGTGACTAGTCTTCCTCTCTGGAGGCCATAGCCTGCTACAATGACTCTACTAAATAATATTAGATTTCTATTTGACAAAATACTTGGGCAAAATTCAAAGACGTCATTAATGAGACTCTTTCTTGAAAATCTTGTCACTAAAAGCTTTGTGTCCGTATCAATCTTATTGAATAAAAACTGACATCGATGCTTATGATATCATTTGATCATGTTTCTGTATTTTATATGGAGAAGGATGAAGCATCAATCAAGAATCCTAAATATGTGTGAATTGTGTTTTGGTGTGCAACATCTCGAAGACTTCTGCCAAGATAGAAGATTTGTTGGAAAACGTTAACAAAGTCAAATTGAGTTTTCTGCAAATATAACTTTCTTGAGAGTATTTACTTAATTATACATATCTTTGCAAGGCAAATTTCATAATCTTCATAGCATTTAGCTTTTTCTTCGACATTCGAAAGAATGCTCTTCTCTTGTCCAAGGACAACGACCTCTGAAATTGACTATCCATCTTGAAGAACTTGGAAACGACCGATTGAAACAAAGGCAAGAATTCCTATGATCCTTCAGTAAACAGTTGTCTCGTATTATAAGCACCATTCACCTAATACTTATCATCACCTGAACAGTTACTTCAAAAGGCACCTAGACTTAACAGAAGAAAATAAAGACTAGCATTCGTTCCTATAATGAACATAAGAAAGGAGATCACTGCAGCATGCCTGTTGGTCAGACTCGCAGTCCTTTACAATCCATGCCCACTACACAAAGCATTTGCCAAATCCATTTTACAAAGGCCCTATAAAAATAAGGTCTGATAACTCTGTCCACAAATCATTTTGCAAGAGTCCACACTCAATTACAAATGTGTTTTTCTGTACTAAGATGCCAGTGTGTTGCAGGTCAGTATACAAATACGTGATAGGTTGGTAAGTAAAGACTCACAGGCAACAGTAAGGCAACGTTATTTATCCGAAACGTATCGCCTTCAGAGTAGGGGCTTCTCAGTCCGAATACAGAAAGTAGCAGGAACATAGAATATGAAGATGAAGTAATCAGATCCCCATCACACCTTGATTTCTAATTTGAATTGGAGAAGTTCAGTTCCAAAGTCGGAATAAATTTAAAGGCAAATACCTGGATGATTCACTTATTTTATCAATATCCTGGGAGATAGGTTTAGATACTATACTAGGATCTACAACTCTCCATCTGAACGACAGAAAGAAAATACTTGTGAACATAAAAAAGAAGGACCACGCAAGCAGCAGCCTACAGGTTCATGTGAGACAGGTCCATTCGCCACCAATGACCTAAACCCCAGAACCCAATGTAGTCCGGTATTCGTTAGGTAAATTGAATGTGCATTCATAGAAATGTTTATTTTTGCACTCTAGTTTTTGATGGGAAAACATTGGTAGCATCAAATTTCTGGTTTGGAGATAAATTTGTGAGTAAGACAGTTGTATTAAAAATGGGACATGCACCTCAGGTGAAACATTATCAAAGATCATTGCTTGGGTAAAACTGAAAAATATCTTGGCAAATTTGCTTCCCAATTTTCTGAACATGGTGCTGATCTTCGAAATAAAAGGTCTCTGGTAATAGGGTAGTTTGGTTGGGTAATTGGGTACCTCTTTAGTTTGTACTAGGGTAATTAGGTTTGTCAATACTTATATTTTTATATATTACTATAGTTTTGTTAATTACTATCGATTACTGGAGATTAAATAGATTACTGGGATTTATAATAGATTACATGGGATTTTAATTCAAAATTGTAACAACAGAAGTCCAGAGTCATACAGCAGCTTTATACATCATTAGTAAGGCTCACCTAGATTATGAATCTCAATCTGGTCTCTATATTACAGATGGTGTCCATAAATTCGTTAGAAGACATTCAGCGTATGATGAGCTAAATTAGTACTAGCATTTAGAAATCCGCAGTAATGGAATTAAATCATATAAGTTTAGATTACTGGTATTAGTCTGAAAGTAACGGTATTATTAAGTCCTAAGTAACGGGTATTAAGACTGAAGTTATCGGGATTATTAAGTCAGAAGTAACACATACAGAGTCCCGGTTGAGGATAGAATTTTCAGAGAGGGGCATAAAATTAATTATTTAGAGTGTGGGTTTTTTTTAAATACCGTCCCCCAAAATTTAGATTAGACCAGGGAGAACTATTATGGGAGGAAATTGTTAGGGCCAACAAGGCACTATAATTGGGTTAATAAAAAAGTAAATTTGTTTTCTATTCAGGAGATCTTTAACTTTAGTCAATTGATTGGAATTTCTCTTGACTGGGCATTTAGAATCATAACGCTTTCTTAGAAGTACAAGATTGTTTTTTTTGAAGAGCAGTTTGGTGGACCAACCTACAAGTGGTAATACCTCATGACTAGTTTCTGGCACAATGACTCCTGTTAAAATTTAGAAGTTTCAGAGGAACTGGGTTGCTAGCCGACAACACATCAATTACATTAGAATGAAGAGAAGGTATGATAGAGGGGATAACTTCAGTTCAGTCCCCAATTTCGCTAGGCAATTACATGAGCTTAGAGAACACTTATATCATCGTTGACTGGGGTAAAGAACGAAGAACGAATCAATATGAACAGTTTTTCTGAACACAATACAATGCTGGCGCAAAGAACGTATTATCCCTTATAAGGAAAATTAGATCAAATAGAACTGACCAAAAAGGATGAATAATGGCTGAAATATCTACTAGGGCATAAGAAAAGGAATTCTAGCGTATCAGAAGAGGCGATGGACATCTTATGAAATCATATATTGACATTAATAGGGACATTAAAAAGGGATAAGAAAAGCTAAAAGGACTATGAAATTAAAGTTGCTAGGTTGCTAAAACTAACACAAAAAGTTTTTTTCCAGGTCTATAGAACAAAAGTCAGAGATAAGATAGCCCCTTAAAAATAACTAGGGTCATCTACTGACAACGAAATGAAATGGTCTCGATTTTAAATACTAATTTTCTCGTCGTTTTACCCATGGAAACACCTAATAATATTCCGTAATTAATTTTTATAGTGGATCAAAAAGATAAATTATTAACATCATCAGTCACGAGTGAAATGGTTGAGAAGCAGATAGACAGACTGAAGCAAAATAAGTCACTCGGTCCTGATAGGTTTTTTTCAAGGGTTTCTAAAGGAATGCAAAATGTAAGTCTGTGAACCATTAACTAATATTTTTAATTATCTCTTCAACAGTGTGCAGGGATCTGATATGTGGAAGATTCTAATGTAATTCCTATTTTTAAAACAGGGGACAGTTCGTTTACGTCAATTACCGCCCCAATAACCGACCTCAATTGTAGGCAAATACTAGAGTCAATTATAGTGAATTATAAAGAAGCCATCTCGATAAGCATAGCTTGAGATTAAAGATACTCAGCATGGATTCACAAGAGGCGGTCTTGTCTAACTAATTTATTAACTTTCTTCAGTAAGCTTTTGAGGCTGTTGACCCAGGGGGGGGGGGGTGGGGGGGGGGAGGGGGGGGAGGGGGGGGGGGGGGGGGGGGGGGCGATAAAGAATGTGATATTATTTATAGATTTTAGTAAGGCATTTGGATAGATTTCGCGTTCACCAAAGACGGGTTGAATGAAAGTAGCAGCTCCATGGCATTGGAAGGGTGCACTCGTGATCGAATCACTGCTCACAGACGGAAGCAAAAGAGTGGTCCATAAATGGGTTAAATCCGAGTGGGTGATCAGTAACAAGTGGCTTCTCAGGGATCATCTTGGCCCGTGTGTTTTAATATATATCAATGATCTTGATGAAGAAATGCGTAGTGATGATGGAGCAAATTCGCCGATGACACGAAGAAAGTTAGGATAGTTCGATTCACACGTAATGTTAGGGAACTTCCGGAGAGATTTATACAAACCTACCTTGGTCAGAAAAGTGGCAGATGCAGTTCAATGTAGATAAATGCAAGGTTCTGAAGCTCGGGAGTGTCCATAACCCATCACTCAATAATTAAATAATGTAAACTTAACCATACAGAATTGGTGAAAGGACTTGGGGGTTATGGTAAGCAGGAACCTTAAACCAAGTCCAATTAGATCTCACTTACATTAGAAACCACATTTTACACAGCCTAGACCAAGACCACAACAATCACTGTTCACGACTAATACAACAACGACAGCAGCGTGTTAAAAAACACTAAACCTTCTGAACTATATCAAAACAAATCAGAGCACAACTCACCAACAAATTTCAAAACACACACCCAACACAACACACACATCGCAGACCACCGTCTGCTACAACATCATCAAACACATCTGGGGAACATCTCCACGCTCACACCCACCTCACCCTAACGGTATTCAACACATCATAACATAGAAAACTGGCACAACATAACTGCACACACACATGAAACCACCACCAGACAAAGCCACATAGCATCTAGACACTCTTACCCTCCTCCAAAGAACTCGACACTCTTTCACCAACACTGACATTAAAACACTCCTCAGACACCGTCCTCCAAAGGCTCCTGGTCCTCAGGCCTAAACCTTATTATCCGGAAGAGCTCTTCCTGACTCTATCATTACTGCCTACACAAACCTGCCTTCAATGCCTCCCTTGCCTCAGGATACTCCCTTCCCTCTCAAAGCTGCGACTGCTACCTCCTTCCTAAACCCATGACCCAATAAAGAACCACACTGACCGCCTAAAACCGTCGCCCACAGCCTTCCACGAAACTTAGAAAACTCTTTGAAAACTCATTAATCATCGCCTCCGCAGTTACCTGAACATATTCCTCGCTACTTCAAGTATGGCGCGTTTGCTTCAGAACACACAGATCCACACAGGATGCCATTAACATCATTCTCAACTACATCCCACCAAAACACAAACAAAGAAACAGGACAGCCCTGGTTGCAAAAGACGTTGAAACAGCTTTGACACGTGAGGGCACAGGGTCTCAAGTACAAACTCAGCACTAACTACAACCTGCCTCTCAATACGTCGTAAACTCCTCTGCAACCTCCTAGACGGCCGTACCATTGAATCAAATTCCCAAGCTGTTACTCCTGACTACTATTACTTCACACAAAAATCTGGAGTACCCCTGAGGACTGTCCTTTTCCACCTACCCTCTACATTTTACACACTAACGACATTCCCCAACACCTATTATACCACAACATCATCAACACTAGCCCTATGCAGACGACATACACAACTAGCCAACTCATGCCATATAAGATATCAATCACACACAAAACACAAAATGAGGTGACAGTATAGCCATCTGGGGGGGGGAGAACAAAAAATGGAGATCAAAACCAATGCAGCAAAATCCAGCATAATACGTAGTTTAAGACTAACATGAAACGGATCCTCCATTAACCTGTCCGAACTCAGAACAGCGACAACCCCCACTTACTCCCAATCACTCAATCTGTCACTGTCCTTGGCGTTTAATCTTGACTACCTGTCTTGCGTTACACGACACATTCCCTCAAGGCATGCATATAGCTATTTAAGGCCCGTTCGGGCCTCTACTACTGAAACATGCCCTCTCACAACGCACAAACTACACTCTATCTCCAAATCCCTAATACGTCCGCTGATACTACTCTCCTCTAGCCATCTCTCTTGCACGCAAAAACAAACTTACTTCAAGCTGCAGCCTCCCAGAACAAGGCGCTGCGCTGGTTGCTTGATGTCAGATGGGAGACTTTCCCACTACGGTCTCTCCATGCCCAGTTAGTACTTCGATCCATGAGAGCACCCTTCCCCCCAATGCCATGAGCGCTACTTCTTCAACAGTCTTTTTGTGCGGAACTCCTATAAATGCCATACTAAAAATCTAAGTAATAATATCAAATTCTTTATTGTGTCACACCTCAAAAGCTTTACTTGCAGAAAAGTTAATATATTAGTTAGCAAGACAGGCCTCTGTGAAAATCCATGCTGAGATCCATTGAAGCAAGCAAGCTAGCGAGAGGCTTCTTATAATCTCTGCTATAATAGACTCTAAGTAATGTGCCTACAATTGCGAGAGTCAGGCTTATTGGTGGCGGTAATTTGACGGTAACGACTAGTCCCCGCTGTTTTAAAAATAGGAATGGACATTCAGCCATCTTCCACATAGCATACACTGCACCTGGTTTGAAGAGATAAATTAAAATATTAGTTTAATGGTTCACAGACTTCCATTTTGCATTCCTTAGAACCCTGAAAAAACCTCATCAGACCAGAGACCGTGACTTATTTTGCTTCAGTCTGTCTATCTGCTTCACAACCATTTCACTAAGTGACTGTGATGTTTACATAATTTATCTTCTTCTGATCCCATATAATAAATTAATTACCGGAAATATTATTAGTCTTCATGTTACAACGAGAGAAAAAATTATTTAAAATCGAGCACATTGCATTCTCTTTGTCAGTAAGAATCCCATAGTTATTTTAAGGGTACCTATCTTATCTCTACTTTTAGTTCTATAACTGAAAAAACTTTTTGGGGTAGTTTTCAAATCCTAGCAACTTTAATTTCATAGTCCTCTTTTAGCTTTCCGAGCCCCGTTGTTTAATGTCCCTACTTTATGTCAATATACTGATTCATAAGAGACCTCGCCTCTTTTGAATACGCCTATAAATTCCTTCTATTCCCTAGTAGATAATTACAGCCTATTATTCAATCCATTTGGGTCATTTCTATTTGATCTAATTTCCTTATAAGGATAAACGTTCTTGAGCAGCATGTAATTGTGTTCAGAAAACTGTAAAAGGATACTCCCAAGGTGAATTCTGATATCTCAGCTTAATTGATTCTAAATAACTTGCGCCACTATAGAGTCATGCTTATTGGACGGTAATTTGAAGGATGGGACTTATCCCCTGATTTGAATATAGAACACATTGGCCACTTCCACATCTACTGGGCACAACACTGGAGTAAGGAATGTACGCATGAATAACACTCATTATTGGCTTGACTAAAGCTCCATCTTGCATCCTTAAGTACTCCTTGAAAACAACTCATCGGGTCAAGGACTTTATTTGTTTCAGTTTGTCTATCTGTTTTAATAACCATGTCCCTCGTGACAGTAATATTAGTAACTTAAATTCATCCGGAACTAAATACTTGTTAATTACCTGGAATCCATTTACATCTTCCAGTGTAAAAACGGACAAAAATAGTCATTAGAATAAGGAACACATTTCCAGTTTCATTATCCGTCAGGCTGACCATAGTTCCTGATTTCAGAGGTCCCTACTTTTTCTTCACCTTCGTCCCTATACACTTGAAAGAAACCCCTTAGGATTAGTCTTTTGATTCATTAGCGACTCTAATTTCATAGTCCACGTTTAGCGCTTTCCTAAGTCTCCTTTTACTTCTCTTTAAGCGAACATATGTCAGTAAGGTTAATCCTCTCCTCCTTCTGATGACCTATAAATGCCCCTTTCTCCCCTAATAGATGCTTTAAAACCTCCTGTTAACCCATTTGGATCTGTTAGTTATTTGACCTATTTTTCTCTCTGGAAGGTTATATACTCTGGGCACTGTGTACATTATAAAGAAACAATCATAAAAGTCAGATCCCTTCATATCTAAGTATTTATCGTCAATAAATCATAGCTAGATAACCCCAATCAAGAATTAGACAGAGTTCCTAAGTCCATTATAATCGTCAGAAACGAAAATCGGATTATTTTACGATTATCAATTTATTCTTGCATTCCCAATTCCATGCTATAGTGATGGGATTTGTGATCACTTGCGCAAGCTCTCATGATCTCCAGATTATTCACTAGTGTTTCCTAATTGACAAGACTAGGTCTAAGCAAATATTACCCCGGGTAGGTTCAGTTACACTCTGTTTCAGAAAACAATTTCCTGAAACTGTATTCCATGAAGTCACTGACCTCTAGACTATTACCTGTCAAAGAATTCCAGCAATTTGCTAAAGTTAAAATACCCTAATAGACTACGTTACTGGTGTCCAGAACCCTAACAATTTCGTCCCAAAAGAAGTCTCCCTCTAATCGTGATCCAAGCCTGGTGGTCGTAATATTACAATAAGAACATAAGAAAGGAGAACACTGCAGCAGGCCTGTTGCCTATACTAGCGGTCCTTTACAATGCATCCCACAAACAAACATTTGATCTACCCAATTTTTCAAATACTAACCCAAGAAATAAGCTCTGATGTGCAGAGTGCCCACTCCAATCCAACCCATCCCACTCATGTAGTTATCCAACCTAAATTTGAAACTACCCAAAGTCCTAGCCTCAATAACCAACTAGTAACTGTTTCCACTCATCTACTACCCATTTCCAAACCAATCCGTTCCTATGTCCTTTCCTAAATCTACACATATCTAAATTTAATCCATTACTGCGGGTTCTCTCTATGGAAGATATTCTCAAGACATTGTTAATATCCCTTTTATTATACCTATTCTTCCACGTATACACTTCGATCCAGGTCTCCCTTCATATCCCCTTAGCTCTACTGACGGATCCCTACAGCAGCAGAGAAGGGACGAGACAATGCAAGGAATGGACTTCGACCAAGCAGATCCGGGACCTGAGAAGTATTATCAAGGGGCCTGGGCTCTCGCTGCCCCACCTACCCAGGGGAGGGGGTCCTGCAGGACCTCCCCTTCAGAAGCAACAATATATAATACTTAAGGTATCTCTGATTGAAAAAATTGAAGACCTTAATTTCCGGCCTTCTTTCTGTTAAAGACAGGCCTCTTAGGTATTGAATAGCAGGGAAACCAGGGCTGCTACTGAACTTTCGAAAATTAATACAGGGAACTAGACTTCTTTATACCAACAGAATTCATACTTCGAGAACTGCCCACAAGGCAGGTGTGATTCGGAAATCGGCCAGAAGCCCATACGGGTACTGTCCCTAGCACCGCACAGTGGACATACCATTCCTGGGCTCAGGAGACCTAGAAGCAGAGACCAGATAACATTTACAAACTCTGGCAGCCACCCAAGCCCTGGGACTTACCCATTGCCTCGGAACACACAGTCCGAAAAACTTAAGGCCTGGGCTCTCTAGTTTTGAAGAATTCGGGGAAAGGTAACTAAAGATATAGTTGTATCCCACCCCCTGTCCTTCATCCAGAATACCGAAGAAAGAAGCACGCCAGAAATCACAACCTGTCTGGAATACACCAAGGCGAAGAGGACAGAGGAGAAAGGGAGCCCTGCGAAGATAGTAAACATCTGCAAGAGATCATGGGGTAGAAGAGACACCAAAGACCGAACCAGGTCCTGCCCCAGCAGTGGAAAGACTCCGCCAGCTCCCAGGGCACCCCCGTAACAAGCGATTTGAACGTCCATTGCTAAAACTCGAAGGACTCTTGCTATACATGGTTCTAAAGCTGGAATCCCACCGAATAAGGGTCCGAACATAAGGCGCCGACCAACCGAAGGAAAGGTGGCCAGACATAGAACACAGAACAAGAAAGAAATACTAAACGGTAGTCAACAGAAACAACTACAAGAGCATTACAAACAACGATAACTACCAAGAATAATGGGGAAATTATTACAGGAATTCCGACAGAGACTACAAGTAGGAACAGGTCACTCAAGGACAGTTCTCCCCACTTCAGGAGAGCTACAGACACAAGAATAGAGCCCAACTCTACAAACACAACACGGAAAGGGGTGACAATTGACCTACATCGATCTCGACAGGTCCTGCCCCAGGACTTAGAAAAGAAATAAATGATCTCTCTGCCGTGGATTACGAGAAGAATTCGATGACCATCATGGATGGATGTACTTCCCAGAAATCCACCGATGATAGCTTGGGAAAGGGATTTTCCCTACAGGAAATGGACTGACGAGGCAGAATTCCCCAAGACCAGTGAGATTGAGGACAGAATAAACTAGAGAAAACCCTAACCTAACCTATCGAGTTTGATTGGACAACAACGAAGCAGGTCCTTAAAACACTGAGCTAGAGCCGATATGGGAAGGGGGTCGAAGGAACACTACACTGGACCCAACGTCTGATACCAACGATCAACTGAATCCGTCTATTACGTTTTCGCACTCCTACCAAAAACCTAACCTTTTCCCGGACGCAGTAGATCTACAGGATGCCCTTTGCAAGTAAGATTTCTTCAGAAGCTGGGAGAAATTACCTAGGATAACCGACAAACGAATCAGATTTCTTTCTGTGCATCCGGCACTTCAACGTTCCGCAAAGAAGTACTGACGGAGAGTTTTGACAACACGTGAGTGAGAATGCAGTACCCTAGAGAAGACAGAAATACTACACCAGGAGAACCCTTAATTATTTATGTGTTTACTTGTATATGTGTTGTACTTGTATATGTGTTATTTCTTGCGTATTCGACATATGTAAAAACCCTGGACAAATTTTATTGACAAGCCTTTTCTTTTGTTGTGCTCAGAAGTAGGGTTTTATGACCCAAACCCTTCTGAACAGACAACACCTCAACGTCCCCTTAGCAACAAGCCAGAGGATCTTGAGAGAAACCAACGAGCCTGGTCCCTAGCACGGGGGGCATCGCTCCTCCTCCTGACCTTAGGTACCGGTGTCTGTCCACGTAACATTACTTATTACCTTTTTCCCTGTCACTACATTACTTAGGTACCTTTCTGTCGTTACAATTACTTAGGTACTTTTCTGTCGCTATATTACTTAGGTCCCTTTCGTCGCTACATTATTAGGTACCTTTCTGTCGACTACATTACAAGGTACCTTTCCTGTTGCACATTACTATAGTACCTTTCTGTCGCCTACATTACTATAGGTACCTTTCTGTCGCAACCTTACTTAGTCCCTTCCTGTCGGCTACATTACTTAGGTACCATTCCTGTCGCTACATTACTTAGGTACCTTTCGTGTCGCTACAGTACTTAGGTACCTTTCTGTCGCTACATTACATATGTACCTTTGCTGTTGCTACATTACTTAGTACCTTTCTGTCGTTACATTACTTAGTACCTTCTGTCGCTACATTACTTATGGTTACCTCCTGTCCGCTACCTACTATAGGACCTTTCTGATCGCTACCATGCATTAGGTACCTTTCTGTCTGCTACATTACTTAGGTACCTTTCTGTCGCTACCCTACTTAGGGACCTTTCTGGTCGCTACATTACTTAGGTACCTTTCTGTCGCGCTACATTACTTAGGTACCTTTCTGTCGCTACTTTACTTAGGTACCTTTCCAGTCGCTACATTACTTAGGTACCTTTCTGTCGCTACATTACTTAGTACCTTTTTCCGTCGCTACATTACTTAGGGTACTTTTTCTGTCACTACCATTAACTTAGTACTTTTCTGTCCGCTATATTACTTAGGTACCTTTCTGTCGCTACATTAACTTATACCTTTCTGTCCGCTACATTACTTAGTACCATTCTGTCGCTACATTACTTAGGTACCTTTCGTTGCTACATTACTTAGGTACCTTTAGTAGCTACATTCCTTAGGTACCTTTCTGTCGCTACATTACTTAGGTCCTTTCTGTCCTACATTATTATGTACCTTTCTACCTTTTTCTGTCGCTACATTACTTAGTACTTTCTGTCGCTACATTACTTAGGTACCCTCTGTCGCGACATTACTTAGGTACCTTTACTGACGCTACATTACATAGGTACCTTCTGCCGCTACATTACTTAGGTACCTTTCCTGTCGCTAACATTACTGTTATGTACCTTCTGTCCGCTACTGACTAGGAGAACCTACCGTCGCTACATTACTTGCAAGGTACCTTTCTGTCGCTTCATTACTTAGGACCTCTGTCGCCCATTACTTAGGTACTTTCTGTCGCTACCCTACTTAGGTACCTTTCTGCCGCTGACATTAACTTAGTACATTTCTGTCTCTACAGTACTTAAGTACCTTTCTGTCGGCTACTACTTAGGTACCTTTCTGGTCGCTACCTACTTTGGTACCATTCTGTCGCACATTACTAGGTACCTTTCTGACGCTACATACTTAGGTATCCTTTCTGTCGATACATTACTTAGTACCTTTCCGTCGCTACATTACTTAGGTACCTTCTGTCGCTACTTTTACTTTAATACATTTCACTGTCCGCTACATTTCTAGTTCCTTTCTTGTTGCTACAATACTTAGGTACCTTTCTGGTCCGCTACATTACTTAGGTACATTCTGTCGCTACATTTACTTAGGTACCTTTCTGTTCGCTACCTTACTTCGGTACCTTCGTCGCACATTACTGGTACCTTTTTCTGTTGCTTACATTACTTAGGGGTATCTTTCGTCGCACATTACTTAGGTACCTTTCGGGTCGCTACATTACTTAGGTACCTCCTGTCCCGCACATTACTTATGGACCTTCTCTGTCCTATACATTATTTAGTTACACTTTCTGGTCGCTACTTAATTAGTTCCCTCTAGTCACTCCATCATTAAGGCATCGCTTTCGTCGCTACAGTAATTAGTAACCTTTTGTTGCTACATTAATTAGGTACTTTTGGTCGCTACATAATTAGGTACTTTCTTCGGGTCACTACATTAAAGTTAGTATCTTTCTGTCGCAACATTAATAAATACCATTCTGTCCGCTACATTAATAAGTAACTTCTGTAACTACATTAATTAGTACCTTTCGTCGCTAACGATTAACTAGTACCTTTCGTCGTTATTAATTATGTACCATGCTGTCACCAAATTTAGTAGGTACTTCACCTGTAGCTACATTAATTAGGTACCTTTTTCTGTCGCAACATTAATTAGGTACCTTTCTGTCACTACATTAATTAAGGAGAACTTCGTCGCACATAATTTAGTTACCTTCAGTCGCTACATTAATTTAAGAACCTTCTGTCGCTACATAATTATGTACCTTTCTATGTCTACTACAATTAATTAGTACCTTTCCGTGGCCTACATTAATTAGGTACCTTTCTAGTGGCTGACATTAATTAAGTACCGTCCTGGCTTTTTTTTTTTTTTTTTGTTTTTTTTTTTTTTTTTTTTTTTTTTTTTTTTTTTTTTTTTTTTTTTTTTCTTTTTTTTTTAATATTTTTTTTTATTTTTTTTTTTTTTTTTTTTTTTTTTTATTTATTTTTTTTTTTTTTTTTAATTAAATTAGAAACCTTTCTGTCACTACATTAATTTGGTACCTGTCTGGTAGCTACATAATTAGGTACCTTCAGTCGCTACATTACTTAGTACGTTTCGGTATCGCTACATTACTTAGGTACCTTCGTCGCTACATTAATTAAGAACCTTTCTGTCGCTACATAACTTAGTACCTTGCCGTGCTACATTATTTGGACCTTTTCCGTGGCTACATTAATTAGTGTACCTTTCTTGGCTACATTTATTTAGGATACCCTTTCCGTGGCTAACATTAATTAGTACCTTCTGTCGCTACATTACTTAGGTACCTTTCTGTCCTCATTACTTAGGTTACCCTTTCTGTCGCTACATTACTTAGGTATCTTTCTTCGCTATATACGTAGTATTTTTTTTTTTTTTTTTTTTTATTCTTTTCTGTCGCTACATAAAACTTAGGTACATTTCGGTCGCTACAATTACTTAGGTACTTTTTCTGTCGTCTGACCTTACATAGTACTTTTCTGTCCTAGCATTCTTAGGTACTTTTCGTCGCTACATTACTTAGGTACTTTTCTGTCGCTATATTACTTAGGTAACCGTTCTGTCGCTACATTACTTAGGAACCTTTCTGTCGCTTAATATTACTTAGGTACCATTCTGTCGCTTACATTTACTTAGGGTACCTTTCTGTTGCTACATGACTTTAGTACACTTTCTTCGCTACATTTACTATAGTACCTTCCCTGTCCTACAGACGTAGGTTACTCTTTCTGTCCTGACATTACTTAGGTCCTTTCTGTCGCTACATACCTTAGGGACCTTGCTGTCGCTACATTACTAGGGTACCTTTCTGTCGTGCTACATTACTTAGGAACATTTTCTGTCGCTACATTACTTAGGTACTTTTCTGGCGCTTCATTATTTGGTACCTTTCTGTCGCTAGAAATGGAGGGTATATAGGGGGAAAATGGAAAAACAAGTACTAGTAACCTTCTGTCGCTACATACTTAGGTACTTTTTTTCTGTCCGCTACATAACCTAGGTACTTTTCTGTCGCTACTTTACGTAGGGACTTTTCTGTCGCTACATTAAATAGACTTTTCTGGCGCTACATTACTTAAGGTACGTTTCTGTCGCGACATTACTTATGTACTTTTCTGTCGCTATATTACTAGATACCTTTCTCTGGCGCTACATACTTATACCTTTCTGTCGCACATTACTAGTTACCTTCGTCGCAACATTACTTAGGTACCTTTCTGTTGCTACATTACTTAGGTACCTGTCTGTCGCTACATTACTTAGGTACCTTCCTGTCGCTACATTACGTAGGTACCGTTCTGTCGCTACATTACTGAGGTTTTTATCCCGCAGTAATGGAGATTTAAATTAGATAGTTTTAGATTTAGAAAGGACATAGGAACGTAATTGGTTTGGAAATAGGGTATAATAGTGGAAAAGACTACCTAGTTGGTTGATTGAAGCTAGGACTTTGTGTAGTTTCAAATTTAGGTTAGGTTAAGTACATGATGGGAGGGGTTGGATTTGAGTGGAGACTTGCACATCGGAGCTTGTTCTTGGGTGGCATTGAAAGTTTTGGGGTTGGTCCAATGTTTAGTTAGTGATGGAATTGTTAAAGGTCCTCTAGTATGGCCAGCGGGCCTGCTGCAGTGTTCCCCCTTTCTTATTTCTTATGTTCTATATGTTACATTTCATTAGTTAAACGAAGGAATGAGGGGAGCGACCTGATTCGAAGTGTATAAGTGGAAGATAGTATTGGGGATTGGTCAAATGTTTGTTAGTTGGGAAGAAGTTGTAAAAGACCTGTCTATATGGGCCAACAGGCCTGCTGCAGTGTTTCCTCCTTTCTTATTTTCTATGTATTAATACAGGGGATATTATCAAGTCTTGACGAGGATACTCTCCAAGAAAACCCGCATAATGATTGTAAATTGATAAGGTTTAGATTAGAAAAGGACATAGGAAAGTATTGGTTTGGAAATAGGTAGTAGATGATTGGAACAGACACTAGAGGTTATTGAGCTTAGACTTTGGTAGTTTTCAAATTTAGGTTGGATAAATTACATGATGGAGGGGTTGGATGTGAGGTGGGACTTGAACACCTGAGTCTGTATTTCTCGGTACATTGAAAATTGTGTTGGTCAAATGTTTTGTGTTAGTAGGGATAAATTGAGAAGGGACCTGCTATATGGCCAACAATCCTCTGCAGGTTTCCTCCTTACAATGTTTCTTATGGAAAACAACAATGACATAAATGCAACAATTCACGACTTTATGAAATGTAACTTTAGTCAGCAAAGTGTGTTCTTTTCTTTGCAGTATTGTCTGTATTCTTACAACATACATAAAATGCAGTATCTAGGTTATTTGTAAATCTGGAAATTGATGTAAAAAAAGGTCTACATAGTAGAGTTTGCAGTAACGCTAAAACCTTGGTAGTTAAAATTAAGGTTGATTAATACATTAGGGAGATGGATTGGATTTGATCGTTTCTTAAACACGAGTAAATAAAATTACCCAAGCATTTTCCTGTGAAGCATTGAAATAATATTTGCAAATATATTTTTAGTGAAATAGATTGTGAAAGTCGTGCATATTTCAAGATGGGATTTGATTCTATTCTATAATTGAATGACCTGTATTTTAACACCGATCGATCTGTACTAGCACAGATTTCGACCTGCACTTAGCTTTGAGATGAGACCATGTTTTAGCTCATGAGTAGCTGTACTTTGCTCATGTGGTGACCTTCCTCTAGCATCAGACGTGACCTGTTACTTGATCCAAGGAAACCTGTACTTACTCATGAGGTGGACCATGATTTTAGCATCAGTGATGACTTGCAATATGCACATCAGAGCTTATTTCTTATGTAGACATTGAAAATTGGTTGGGCAAAATGTTTTGTTCTTGGGATTGAATTGTAACAGGACCTGCCTAGTATCGGCCAACAGGCCTCCTGCACTGTTCTTCTTCCTATTCTTATGTCTTAGTATGGGCCAACAGCCTACTGCAGTGTTTCACCCCTCAAGTTCTCATTGTTCTCTTTTGGTAGTTTTGCTATAGTATATTTTTTTGTTTTTTATAACAGGATCTCTTTAAATGATCTAAGTGCTGTACCATCATTGAAGCTAAAACACTGTGTAGTTTTTTAGAAATTGGTAGATAAATACAAGAGTGTGAGGACCTGAATAGCTGCGATGTAGGTCAGATTCTGTCTCCTCTGTTTTAGTGGATATACTGAACTGACTAAGTAGCGACAGAAAAGTGACTAGTCTTCCTCTCTGGAGGCCATAGCCTGCTACAATGACTCTACTAAATAATATTAGATTTCTATTTGACAAAATACTTGGGCAAAATTCAAAGACGTCATTAATGAGACTCTTTCTTGAAAATCTTGTCACTAAAAGCTTTGTGTCCGTATCAATCTTATTGAATAAAAACTGACATCGATGCTTATGATATCATTTGATCATGTTTCTGTATTTTATATGGAGAAGGATGAAGCATCAATCAAGAATCCTAAATATGTGTGAATTGTGTTTTGGTGTGCAACATCTCGAAGACTTCTGCCAAGATAGAAGATTTGTTGGAAAACGTTAACAAAGTCAAATTGAGTTTTCTGCAAATATAACTTTCTTGAGAGTATTTACTTAATTATACATATCTTTGCAAGGCAAATTTCATAATCTTCATAGCATTTAGCTTTTTCTTCGACATTCGAAAGAATGCTCTTCTCTTGTCCAAGGACAACGACCTCTGAAATTGACTATCCATCTTGAAGAACTTGGAAACGACCGATTGAAACAAAGGCAAGAATTCCTATGATCCTTCAGTAAACAGTTGTCTCGTATTATAAGCACCATTCACCTAATACTTATCATCACCTGAACAGTTACTTCAAAAGGCACCTAGACTTAACAGAAGAAAATAAAGACTAGCATTCGTTCCTATAATGAACATAAGAAAGGAGATCACTGCAGCATGCCTGTTGGTCAGACTCGCAGTCCTTTACAATCCATGCCCACTACACAAAGCATTTGCCAAATCCATTTTACAAAGGCCCTATAAAAATAAGGTCTGATAACTCTGTCCACAAATCATTTTGCAAGAGTCCACACTCAATTACAAATGTGTTTTTCTGTACTAAGATGCCAGTGTGTTGCAGGTCAGTATACAAATACGTGATAGGTTGGTAAGTAAAGACTCACAGGCAACAGTAAGGCAACGTTATTTATCCGAAACGTATCGCCTTCAGAGTAGGGGCTTCTCAGTCCGAATACAGAAAGTAGCAGGAACATAGAATATGAAGATGAAGTAATCAGATCCCCATCACACCTTGATTTCTAATTTGAATTGGAGAAGTTCAGTTCCAAAGTCGGAATAAATTTAAAGGCAAATACCTGGATGATTCACTTATTTTATCAATATCCTGGGAGATAGGTTTAGATACTATACTAGGATCTACAACTCTCCATCTGAACGACAGAAAGAAAATACTTGTGAACATAAAAAAGAAGGACCACGCAAGCAGCAGCCTACAGGTTCATGTGAGACAGGTCCATTCGCCACCAATGACCTAAACCCCAGAACCCAATGTAGTCCGGTATTCGTTAGGTAAATTGAATGTGCATTCATAGAAATGTTTATTTTTGCACTCTAGTTTTTGATGGGAAAACATTGGTAGCATCAAATTTCTGGTTTGGAGATAAATTTGTGAGTAAGACAGTTGTATTAAAAATGGGACATGCACCTCAGGTGAAACATTATCAAAGATCATTGCTTGGGTAAAACTGAAAAATATCTTGGCAAATTTGCTTCCCAATTTTCTGAACATGGTGCTGATCTTCGAAATAAAAGGTCTCTGGTAATAGGGTAGTTTGGTTGGGTAATTGGGTACCTCTTTAGTTTGTACTAGGGTAATTAGGTTTGTCAATACTTATATTTTTATATATTACTATAGTTTTGTTAATTACTATCGATTACTGGAGATTAAATAGATTACTGGGATTTATAATAGATTACATGGGATTTTAATTCAAAATTGTAACAACAGAAGTCCAGAGTCATACAGCAGCTTTATACATCATTAGTAAGGCTCACCTAGATTATGAATCTCAATCTGGTCTCTATATTACAGATGGTGTCCATAAATTCGTTAGAAGACATTCAGCGTATGATGAGCTAAATTAGTACTAGCATTTAGAAATCCGCAGTAATGGAATTAAATCATATAAGTTTAGATTACTGGTATTAGTCTGAAAGTAACGGTATTATTAAGTCCTAAGTAACGGGTATTAAGACTGAAGTTATCGGGATTATTAAGTCAGAAGTAACACATACAGAGTCCCGGTTGAGGATAGAATTTTCAGAGAGGGGCATAAAATTAATTATTTAGAGTGTGGGTTTTTTTTAAATACCGTCCCCCAAAATTTAGATTAGACCAGGGAGAACTATTATGGGAGGAAATTGTTAGGGCCAACAAGGCACTATAATTGGGTTAATAAAAAAGTAAATTTGTTTTCTATTCAGGAGATCTTTAACTTTAGTCAATTGATTGGAATTTCTCTTGACTGGGCATTTAGAATCATAACGCTTTCTTAGAAGTACAAGATTGTTTTTTTTGAAGAGCAGTTTGGTGGACCAACCTACAAGTGGTAATACCTCATGACTAGTTTCTGGCACAATGACTCCTGTTAAAATTTCTTATAAGGGATAAACGTTCTTTGAGCAGCATGTATTGTGTTCAGAAAACTGTCATATTGATAGATCTCTTCGTTACCCCAGTCAACAGATGATAAGTGTTCTCTAAGCCCATCGTAATCTGCTAAGCGAAAATCTGGGACTGTTACTGAGTTATCCCTACTATCATACTTCCATTCAATTCTACATGTAATTGATTTGTGGTCGCTAGCACCCAGTTCCTCTGAAACTTCTAAATTATTAACAAGGGAGTCATTGTTTGCCAGAACTAAGTCAAGCAGGTTATTACCCCTTGTAGGTTCTGTCACAAACTGCTTCAAAAAACAATCCTGAACTACTTCTAAGAAATCGTATGATTCTAAATTCCCAGTCAAGAAATTCCAATCAATATGACTAAAGTTAAAGTCTCCTAGAATTACTACATTATCGTGCCTTGTGGCCCTAACAATTTCCTCCCATAATAGTCTCCCCTGGTCCCTATCTAAATTTGGGGGACGGTATATCACACCTAAAATTAATTTTTCATGCCCCTCTGAAAATTCTATCCAAACAGACTCTGTATGTGTTACTTCAGACTTAATACCCGAAACTTCAGACTTAATACCCGTTACTTCAGACTTAATACCCGTTACTTCAGACTTAATACCCGTAATCTAAACTTATCTGATTTAAATCCATTACTGCGGATTTCTAATGCTATGTACTAATTTAGTCATCATACGCTGAATGTCTTCTAACGAATTTATGTCCATTCTGTAATATAGAGACCAGAATTGAGCTTCATAATCTAGGTGAGGCCTTACTAATGATGTATAAAGCTGCAGTATGACCTCTGGACTTCTGTTGCTTACACTTCTTGATATAAATCCCAGTAATCTATTTAAATCCCAGTAATCTATTTAATCCCATTAATCTATAGTATTAACAAACTATAGTATTAATAAACTATAGTATTGACAAACCTAATTACCCTATTACCAAACTAAAGGTACCCAATTACCAAACCAAACTACCCTATTACCAGAGACCTTTCTTTCGATATCAGCACATGTTCAGAAAATTGGGAAGCAAATGCCAAGATCATTTTCAGTTTTACCCAAGCAATGATCTTTGATAACTGTTTCACCTGAGATGCATGTCCCATTTAAATACAACCTGTCTTACTCACAAATTTATCCAACCAAAATTTGATGCTACCCAATGTTTTCCCATCAAAAACTAGAGTGCAAAAAAAATTTCTCTAATGCACAATTCAATTTACAAACGAATACCTGACTACATTGGGTTCTTGGGTTAGGTCATTGGGAGACATGGACCTGTCTCACATGAACCAGTAGGCCTGCTGCAGTGTTCCTTCTTTTTTATGTTCACAAGTATTTTCTATTCTGTCGCTTCAGATGAGAGTGTAGATCCTAGTATCTAAACCTATCTCCACAGGATATTCATAAAATAAGTGAATCATCCATGTATTTCCACCTTTAAATTTATTCCTGACTATGGAACTGAACTTCTCCAATCTCAAATCTACGAAATCAAGGGTGATGGACTGATTACATCATCTTCATATCTCTACTGTTCCTGCCTACTTTCTGTATTCGACTGAAGAAGCCTACTCTGAAGGCGATACGTTTCGGAATAAAGTTGCCTTACTGTTGCCTGTGAGTCTTACTTACCAACCTCTCAGTATTGTATACCAGACACTGCAACACAATGGCATCTTAGTACAGAAAACACCTCTTGTATTTGAGTGGCTCTTGCAAATGAGTGGACAGAGTTATCAGACCTTATTTTTTAGGGAGCATTGAAAATTGGATTTGGCAAATGCTTTGGTAGTGGGATGGATTGTAAAGGACCTGCCGAGTATGACCCAACAGGCCTGCTGCAGTGATCCTCCTTTCTTATGTTCATTAAAGGAACGAATGCTAGTCTTTATTTTCTTCTGTTAAGTCAGGTGCCTTTTGAAGTAACTGTCAGGTGATGATAAGTATTAGGTGAATGTGCTTATAAATGAAGAACTGTTACTGAAGGCTCATAGGAATTTCTTGCCTTTGTTTCAATCGGTCGTTCCCAAGTTCTTCAAGATGGATAGTCAATTTCAGAGGTTCGTTGTCTTGGACGAGAAGAAGAGCATCATTCGAATGTCGAAGAAAAAGCTAAATGCTATGGAAGATTATGAAATTTGCCTTGCAAGATATGTACTAATTAGAAATACTCTCAAGAAAGTTATATTTGCAGAAAACAATTGCACTTCTGTTAACGTTTTCCACAAATCTTCTACTTTGGCAGAAAGTCTTCGAGATGTTGCACAAACACAATTCACAATATTTATGGATTCTTGATTGATGCTTCATCATTCTCCATATAAAATACAGAAACAATGATCAAATGTATCAAAGCATGATGTCAGTTTGTATTCATTAAGATTGATAACTGACACAAAGCTTTTAGTGACAAGATTTTCTCAATAAAGAGTCTCATTGTTGTTAGGTAAGACACATATGCAACAGTTAGGTATCTTTATTTTGAAACGTTTCGCCTACACAGTAGGCTTCTTCAGTCGAGTACAGAAAAGTTGATAGAAGCAGAAGATACTTGAAGACGATGTAATCAGTCCATCACCCTTAAAGTTTTGAGGTGGTCAGTCCCTCAGTCTGGAGAAGAGCATTGTTCCATAGAATGAAACAATATGGAGATGAAGTGACAGGATGGAGCCTTTTTATAGCGCCAACAGGTGAGACGTAGGTCACTAGGAGAGGTAAGAACTCAGATGTTGGGAGGTCAGGTCCCTCTCAAATCCAGCCGTTCTCACTAGTAGAGGTTGTAGAAGTTGATTGTAGGTCTGTACCAAGATACCCTTGTGTTGCAGTGTCTGACAGATTGAACATTAAAATGGTATAAAATACCGACAGGGACTGACCACCTCAAAACTTTAAGGGTGATGGACTGATTACATCGTCTTCAAGTATCTTCTGCTTCTATCAACTTTTCTGTACTCGACTGAAGAAGCCTACTGTGTAGGCGAAACGTTTCAAAATAAAGATACCTAACTGTTGCATATGTGTCTTACCTAACAACTGTCGGTATTTTATACCATTTTAATGTTCAAAAGTCTCATTAATGACGTCTTTGAATTTTCCAAGTATTTTGTCAATAAATCTAATATTATTATTAGAGCATTGTAGCAGGCCTAGTGGCCCACGAGAGGAAGACCTAGTCACTTTCTGTCTCTACTTAGTCAGTTACAGCTCATATCCACTAAAACAAGGAGCACAGAATCTGACCTACAATCGCAAGCTATTCAGGTCTAACTCACACTCTTGTATTTATCTAACCAATTTTCAAAACTACACAGTGTTTTAGCTTCAATGATGGTACAGCACTTAGATCATTTAAAAGAGATCTGTAAAAACAAAAAATATACTATAGCAAAACTACAAAAGAGAAACATGAGAACTTGAGGTGGAACACTGCAGTAGGCCTGTTGGCCCATACTAAGAACATAAGAAAGTAAGAACAGTGCAGGAGGCCTGTTGGCCTATACTAGGCAGGTCCTTTACAATTCATCCCAATAACAAAACATTTGCGCAACCCAATTTTCAATGCTACATAAGAAATAAGCTCTGATGTGCATCTGCAAGTCATCACTGAGCTAAATACAGGTCACCTCTGAGCTAAGTACAGGTTTCCTCTGGATCTAAGTACAGGTCACGTCTGAGCTAAGTACAGGTCACGTCTGAGCTAAGGACAGGTCTCCTCTGAGCAAAGTACAGCTCACCTCTGAGCTAAAAACAGGTCTCATCTCAAAGCTAAGTACAGGTCGAATCTGTGCTAAGTACAGATCGCATCTGTGCTAAATACAGGTCCATCAATTTAGAATAGAATCAAATCAATCTTGAATATGCACGACTTTCACAATCTATTTCACTAACAAATTATTTGCCAAATATTATTTTCAATGCTTCTCAAGAAAAAGCTTGGATAATTCTATTTACTCGTGTTTAAGAAACGATCAAATCCAATGCCTCTCCCTAATGTATTTATCCAACCTAAATTTTAAACTACCCAAGGTTTTAGCGTCAGCAACTCTACTATGTAGACCTTTTTTTTCATCAATTTCCCTATAGACAATATGCAAAGTAAAAGAACACATTTGCAACTAAAGTTACATTTCATAAAGTGTGACATTAGTTGCACTTTTGTCCTTGTGTTTTCCATAAGAACATAAGAACATAAGAAAGGAGGAACACTGCAGCAGGCCTGTTGGCCCATACTAGGCAGGTCCTTCACAATTCATCCCACTAACAAACATTTGACCAACCCAATTTTCAATGCTACCCAAGAAATAAGCTCTGGTGTTCAAGTCCCAGTCAAATCCAACCCCTCCCACTCATGTATTTATCCAACCTAAATTTGAAACTACCCAAAGTCCTAGCCTCAATAACCCAACTAGGTAGTCTGTTCCCACTCATCTACTACCCTATTTCCAAACCAATACTTTCCTATGTCCTTTCAAAAATCTAAATTTATCTAATTTAAATCCATTACTGCGGGTTCTCTTTGGAGAGATATCCTCAAGACCTTGTTAATATCCCCTTTTTTAATACATAAGAACATAAGAAAGGAGGAACACTGCAGCAGGCCTGTTGGCCCATACTAGACAGGCCCTTTTACAATTCATCCCACTAACAAACATTTGACCAACCCAATACCTATCTTCCACTTATACACCTTCGATCAGGTCTCCCCTCATCTTCGTCTAACAAATGAATGTAACATAAAGAACATAAGAACATAAGAAAGGAGGAACACTGCAGCAGGCCCGCTGGCCCATACTAGGCAGGCCCTTTACAATTCATCCCACTAACAACATTTGACCAACCCAACTTTCAATGCCCCCCAAGAAACAAGCTCCGATGTGCAAGTCCCCCAAAACCCCCCCAAATATCCCAAAACTCCCTCCACTAAATTGTACTTTATCCAACCTATTTAAAACCCCCAAATTTTTCCTAGCCTCAAAAAAACCTAAAAAAAAAACAGGAGACTGTTCCACTCCACATTCAACAAACCCATTTGCCAAAACCAATTTTCTTTACCCATTAGTCCATTCTAAATAAGACAAAAGAACAAAAAGAACATAAGAAAGGAGGAACACTGCAGCAGGCCTGCTGGCCATACTAGGCAGCCCTTTAAAAATTCATCCCACTAACAAACATTTGACCTAACCCAATTTCAATGCTACCCAAGAAATAAGCTCTGATGTGCAAGTCCCACTCAAACCCAAACCCCATCCCACTCATGTTTTTATCCAACCTAAATTTGAAACTACCCAAAGTCCTAGCCTCAATAACCCAACTAGGTAGACTTTTCCCACTCATCTACTACCCTATTTCCAAACCAAACTTTCCTATGTCCTTTCTAATCTAAACTTATCTAATTTAAATCCATTATTTGGGGGTTCTCTTTTGGGAGAGATATTCTCAAGACCTTGTTAATATCCCCTTTATTAATACCTATCTTCCATTTAAATACACTTCGATCAGGTCTCCCTCATTCTTCGTCTAACAAGTGAATGTAACTTAAGAGTCTTAATCTTTCTTCATAAGGAAGATTTCTAATGCTATGAAATTAATTTAGTCATCCTACGCTGAATGTTTTCTAACGAATTTAATCCATTCTGTAATATGGAGACCAGAATTGAACTGCATAATCTAGGTGGGGCCTTACTAATGATGTTTTAAAGCGCAGTATGACCTCTGGACTTCTGTTGCTTACACTTTTTGATATAAATCCCAGTAATCATTTGCCTTATTTCGTACGCTTAGGCATTTTCGTCTTGGTTTTAAAGGGTTTCCCGCTTACCAAAAACCCCCAAGTCCTTTTCGCAATCTGTATGGTTAAGTTCTACATTATTTAACTTATAAGTGCTAGGGTTATGGACACTCCCAGCTTCAGAACCTTGCATTTATTACATTGAACTGCATCTGCCACTTTTCTGACCAAGAGTAGAGTTTGTCTAAATCCTCCTGAAGTTCCCTAACTCTACGTTTGAATCAATTATCCTACCTATCTTCGGGGTCATCGGCGAATTTGCTCATATCACTAGCAATTCCTTCATCAAGATCATTGATATATATTATAAACAACAACGGGCCCAAGACTGATTTCCCTGAGGAACGCCACTTGTTACTGATCCCCACTCGGATTTAACCCCATTTATGGACACTCTTTGCTTCCTGTCTGTGAGCCATGATTCGATCCCGAGAGCACCCTTCCCCAATGCCCTGAGCTGCTACTTTCTTCAACAGTCTTTGGTGCGGAACTCTATCAAATGCCTTACTAAAATCTAAGTAAATAATATCAAATTCTTTATCGTGGTCAACAGCCTCAAAGCTTTACTGAAGAAAGTTAATAAATTAGTTAGACAAGACCGGCCTCTTGTGAATCCATGCTGAGTATCATTAATCAAGCTATGCTTATCGAGATGGCTTCTTATAATCTCAGCTATAATTGACTCTAGTAATTTGCCTACAATTGAGGTCAGGCTTATTGGCGGTAATTTGACGGTAACGACTTGTCCCCTGTTTTAAAAAATAGGAATTACATTAGCCATCTTCCACATATCAGACACTGCACCTGTTTGAAGAGATAAATTAAAAATATTAGTTAATGGTTCACAGACTTCCATTTTGCATTCCTTTAGAACCCTGAAAAAACCTCATCAGGACCCGGTGACTTATTTTGCTTCAGTCTGTCTATCTGCTTCACAACCATTTCACTAGTGACTGTGATGTTACATAATTTATCTTCTTCTGATCCACTATAAAAATTAATTACCGGAATATTATTAGTGTCTTCCTGTGTAAAAACCGAGAGAAAATAATTATTTAAAATCGAGCACATTCATTCTCTTTGTCAGTAAGATGCCCATAGTTATTTTTAAGGGACCTATCTTATCTCTGACTTTTGTTCTATAGACCTGGAAAAAACTTTTTGGTTAGTTTTAGAATCCCTAGCAACTTTAATTTCATAGTCCCTTTTAGCTTTTCTTATCCCCTTTTTAATGTCCCTCTTAATGTCAATATACTGATTCATAAGATGACCCTCGCCTCTTTTGATACGCCTATAAATTCCTTTCTTATGCCCTAGTAGATATTTCAGCCTATTATTCATCCATTTTGGGTCATTTCTATTTGATCTAATTTCCTTATAAGGGATAAACGATCTTTGAGCAGCATGTATTGTGTTCAGAAAACTGTCATATTGATAGATCTCTTCGTTACCCCAGTCAACAGATGATAAGTGTTCTCTAAGCCCATCGTAATCTGCTAAGCGAAAATCTGGGACTGTTACTGAGTTATCCCTACTACATACTTCCATTCAATTCTACATGTAATTGATTTGTGGTCGCTAGCACCCAGTTCCTCTGAAACTTCTAAATTATTAACAAGGGAGTCATTGTTTGCCAGAACTAAGTCAAGCAGGTTATTACCCCTTGTAGGTTCTGTCACAAACTGCTTCAAAAAACAATCCTGAACTACTTCTAAGAAATCGTATGATTCTAAATTCCCATCAAGAAATTCCAATCAATATGACTAAAGTTAAAGTCTCCTAGAATTACTACATTATCGTGCCTTGTGGCCCTAACAATTTCCTCCCATAATAGTCTCCCCTGGTCCCTATCTAAATTTGGGGGACGGTATATCACACCTAAAATTAATTTTTCATGCCCCTCTGAAAATTCTATCCAAACAGACTCTGTATGTGTTACTTCAGACTTAATACCCGAAACTTCAGACTTAATACCCGTTACTTCAGACTTAATACCCGTTACTTCAGACTTAATACCCGTAATCTAAACATTATCTGATTTAAATCCATTACTGCGGATTTCTAATGCTATGTACTAATTTAGTCATCATACGCTGAATGTCTTCTAACGAATTTATGTCCATTCTGTAATATAGAGACCAGAATTGAGCTTCATAATCTAGGTAGAGGCCTTACTAATGATGTATAAAGCTGCAGTATGACCTCTGGACTTCTGTTGCTTACACTTCTTGATATAAATCCCAGTAATCTATTTAAATCCCAGTAATCTATTTAATCCCATTAATCTATAGTATTAACAAACTATAGTATTAATAAACTATAGTATTGACAAACCTAATTACCCTATTACCAAACTAAAGGTACCCAATTACCAAACCAAACTACCCTATTACCAGAGACCTTTCTTTCGATATCAGCACATGTTCAGAAAATTGGGAAGCAAATGCCAAGATCATTTTCAGTTTTACCCAAGCAATGATCTTTGATAACTGTTTCACCTGAGATGCATGTCCCATTTAAATACAACCTGTCTTACTCACAAATTTATCCAACCAAAATTTGATGCTACCCAATGTTTTCCCATCAAAAACTAGAGTGCAAAAAAAATTTCTCTAATGCACAATTCAATTTACAAACGAATACCTGACTACATTGGGTTCTTGGGTTAGGTCATTGGGAGACATGGACCTGTCTCACATGAACCAGTAGGCCTGCTGCAGTGTTCCTTCTTTTTTATGTTCACAAGTATTTCTATTCTGTCGCTTCAGATGAGAGTGTAGATCCTAGTATCTAAACCTATCTCCCCAG
>NW_026506400.1:0-44626 GCF_026875155.1 Cherax quadricarinatus
AGGGTTCGGGTTTTCATCAAGTACTCTAATTTGGGTAAAGATAACCCGGGGTATTACGAATAATTATCACCGCCCAAATTCAGAACTGAACCTGGTTATATGAACCCGAGAAGCCGCGGACTATGGAGACATGATCACGACGTACAAGATACTAAAGGAACTGTGCTACAGTCACCCTTCATCACCTTAACTGCTATTCAAAGTATACTGTAAAGAATGTTTTACACAGAACTTATGTTGGTCACTGTAATTAGTCCCCAAATCTGCACACCGAAATCTCTCATTAGAAGAGCAAGAGGAGCGGAATCCTGAGCAAGATACACTCAATAAAAGTACACCAAAAGATAATAAGTACATCAATAGATAACGAGTTCACCAATAGACCAGGAGTAACACACAACACACACACACACCACACACACACACACACACGCCAGTAATAGAGAAGTTAATCTTAACAAGTATTGAACCATCTATAGTCGACGATGGAATCTGATCCCCAATTAGTGCATCGTCGGGTATTCAACCCCCAGTTAGCCACACTTTGAAGGGCTTCAATCCTCCGCTCAGCTGCCCAGGATACAGGAGGGATTATGAAGGGGGAACGCGGAGATATTTTTTTGTACGTATGTGTGTGTTCCATACTCGGGTGCTGCTTCTTCTGACTGACTGTTGCGTGAGACCAACACTGGCACAGTACAAGTTGACGTTGGTTGATGATAGACTTTGATCTATTTTGGGGAAAACCTGTAAGGAGTTATCCAGGTTGAGTTGTCCAGGCTGATATCCAGGCTGAGTTGTCAAGCCTAAGTTATCCAGGTTGAGTTGTCCAGGTTGAGTTATCCAAGCTGAGTTATTCACATAATTATTCAGGTTGAGTTATAAAGGGCTGAGTTATCCAGGCTGAGTTATTTGGGTTTGTGTTAATCCAGGTTCAGATATTCAGGTTGAGTTATCCAGGTGAGTTATCCAGGGTGAGTTATCCACACTGAGTTATCCACACTGAGTTATCCACACTGAGTTATCCACACTGAGTTATCCACACTGAGTTATCCACACTGAGTTATCCACACTGAGTTATCCACAACCCAGAGTTATCCACATTTTTCATAAAACTTATTTAGAGATATTTTTTGCTTAAAAATACTTTAATGTAGAGAAAAAAAAAAATCACTTATTTTTTTTATGTTTAACTACCCCCCCCCCATGCCATGGTAGTGGGGGGTGCCATGATGTTGACGAAGTGCTGCATCCCTCCTTCATTGTGCTGGTACTGTACTTACCACCTGCATCCCCCCTTCATGTGCTGGCACTGTACTTACCACCTGCATCCCCCCTTCATTGTGCTGGGACTGTACTTACCACCTGCATCCCCCCTTCATTGTGCTGGCACTGTACTTACACACCTGCATCCCCCCTTCATTGTGCTGGCACTGTACTTACCACCTGCATCCCCCCTTCATTGTGCTGGCACTGTACTAACCACCTGCATCCCCCTTCATTGTGCTGGCACTGTACTTACCACCTGCATCCCCCTTCATTGTGCTGGCACTGTACTTACCACCTGCATCCCCCTTCATTGTGCTGGCACTGTACTTACCACCTGCATCCCCCCCTTCATTGTGCTGGCACTGTACTTACCACCTGCATCCCCCCTTCATTGTGCTGGCACTGTACTTAAACCCCCTGCATCCCCCCTTCATTGTGCTGGCACTGTACTTACCACCTGCATCCCCCCTCATTGTGCTGGCACTGTACTTACCACCTGGCATCCCCCTTCATTGTGCTGGCACTGTACTTACCACCTGCATCCCCCTCATTGTGCTGGCACTGTACTACCACCTGCATCCCCCTTCATTGTGCTGGCACTGTACTTACCACCTGCATCCCCCCTTCATTGTCTGGCACTGACTTACCACCTGCATCCCTCCTTCATTGTGCTGGCACTGTACTTACCACCTGCATCCCCCCTTCATTGTGCTGGCACTGTACTTACCACCTGCACCCCCCTTCATTGTGCTGGCACTGTACTTACCACCTGCATCCCTCCTTCATTGGGGCTGGGACTGTACTTACCACCTGCATCCCCCCCTTTATTGTGCTGGCACTGTACTTCCCACCTGCATCCCTCCTTCATTGTGCTGGCACTGTACTTACCACCTGCATCCCCCCTTCATTTTTGCGGGGACTGTACTTACCACCTGCATTCCCCCCCCTTTCATTGTGCTGGCACTGTACTTACCACCTGCATCCCCCCTTCATTGTGCTGGCACTGTACTTACCACCTGCATCCCCCCTTCATTGTGCTGGGACTGTACTTACCACCTGCCATCCCCCCTTCATTGTGCTTTGGGACTGTACTTACCACCTGCATCCCCCCTCATTGTGCTGGCACTGTAACTTACCACCTGCATCCCCCCTTCATTATGCTGGCACTGTACTACCACCTGCATCCCCCTTCATTGTGCTGGCACTGTACTTACCACCTGCATCCCCCCTTCATTGTGCTGACACTGTACTTTCCACCTGCATCCCCCCTTCATTGTGCTGGCACGTACTTACCACCTGCATCCCCCTTCATTGTGCTGGCACTGTACTTACCACCTGCATCCCCCCTTCATTGTGCTGGCACTGTACTTTCCACCTGCATCCCCCCTTCATTGTGCTGGCACTGTACTTACCAAACCCGCATCCCCCTTCATTGTGCTGGCACTGTAAATTACCACCTGCATCCCCCCTTCATTGTGCTGGCACTGTACTTACCACCTGCATCCCCCCTTCATTGTGCTGACACTGTACTTACCACCTGCATCCCCCCTTTCATTGTGCTGGCACTGTACTTACCACCTGCATCCCCCCCTTCATTGTGCTGGCACTGTACTTACCCACCTGCATCCCCCCTTCATTGTGCGGCACTGTACTTACCAAACCCGCATCCCCCTTCATTTTTGCTGGCACTGTACTTACCACCTGCATCCCCCCTTCATTGTGCTGGCACTGTACTTACCACCTGCATCCCCCCTTCATGTGCTGGCACTGTACTTTACCACCTGCATCCCTCCTTCATTGTGCTGGCACTGTACTTACCACCTTCAATTCCCCCCTTCCATTGTGGCACTGTACTTACCACCTGCATCCCCCCTTCTTGTGCTGGCACTGTACCACCCGCATCCCCCTTCATTGTGCTGGCACTGTACTTACCACCTGCATCCCCCCTTCATTGTGCTGGCACTGTAAATTACCACCTGCATCCCTCTTTAGTGTGCTGGCACTGTACTTACCACCTCATCCCTCCTTCATTGTGCTGGCACTGTACTTACCACCCGTATCCCCCCTTCATTGTGCTGGCACTGTACTTACCACCTGCATCCCTCCTTCATTGTGCTGGCACTGTACTTACCACATGCATCCCCCTTCATTGTGGCACGTACTTACCACCTGCACCCTCCCCCCTTCATTGTGCTGGCACTGTACCACCTGCACCCCCTTCATTGTGCTGGCACGTACTTACCACCTGCATCCCCCCTTCATTTTTGCTGGCACTGTACTTACCACCCCGCATCCCTCCTTTTTGTGTGCTGGCACTGTACTTACCACCTGCATCCCTCCTTCATTGTGCTGGCCCCTGTACTTACCACCTGTATCCCCCCTTCATTGTGCTGGCACGTACTTACCACCTGCATTTCCCCCCCCTTTATTTGCTGGCACTGTACTTTCCACCTGCATCCCTCCTTTAGTGTGCTGGCACTGTACTTACCACCTGCATCCCTCCTCAGTGTGTTGGCACTGTACTTTTCCACCTCTCGTTCAGCGTGTAGGCACGGTATTTCCCACCTCCTGGATTCAAGTCCAGCTAACCGTTTTCCCTGAGTTTCTTTATGTTACATTGCTCACACTCCAACAGCACGTCACGCCATAAAAGCAACTTGCCTCCACTCACTCCTATCTAAAAACGCTCACACTAGCCTGTTGGATACCCAATTTATACATCCTCCCAAGTTATTCTATTTTTTTTCCCTCCTCTTTTAAATATCCAACCACCTCACCCCCTCTCAGCTCTTAGTTTAAAACTTTAACCCCCAAATCGTCCAACTGAAGGTGCCCCTCAAGAGGATGTGTTCTAAGTCACACACTTTTTCCTCCTTGCTATAAACGATTGGCCTCTGTTCTCCACCCAATATTTGGTCATCACTCTGTTGATGACTTCGCTATTGCTTGTGCAGGTGCGACTGTCATCTTATTGCCGTTTCTCTCCAGTCATGCGTCGATCCCGTGTTTCCGAGCTTTGGGCCACCACGCATGGGTTTAAATTTCAGTACCAAAACTCACCAAATTACTTTCACTAGACGCTCTGTTATCTCTGATCAGCCTTTGTATCTCTATGCTCCATATCCCCGAACGTGATACAGTCAGGTTTCTAGCCTTCTCTTGACCGTCGGTTATCCTGGAAACCCACATAACCTCCTCTGAAGGCAACTGTCACAGTCCGGCTAAACTTCTTTAACCCTTGCTCATCTTTCCTGGGGAGCTGATCACGTCGAACTCTGCTTCGCCTACATTCAGCCGTCGTTTTATCGAAACTCGATTAATGGTGACCAGATTTATTTCCGCTCTCTCGGCCCCTCTCTGGTACTTCTCTCAGCCTTAACTCCTATCCATCACCAAGGATTACGTTTGTGCCTTGTGCTTTTCACTCTTTCCCCTGTTGAGGGAGCCCTCTATACAGAAGCGAATGTTCCAATCCTTGTCTGATCGTCCGTGAGCCCATTGCCTTCGCTACTATGTACGCTCTCACGATCTACACAATCCTTCCATTTTATAGAATGGTCACCGATATTAGTAACATTCTTTATTCGTTTGCCGCCCGTTTGCTCCGTCCCTTTTCTTTCGCCTACATTCACTCTTGTCTTCCCTTCAGTTACCACCTTTTTATATGTTCATTTACATCTCACTTTTCCCTACCCCCCTGGGAAGTTCCAGCTGTTTCGGGGTCTGTTCTTTCTCACTCCCTTGCTCTCTCGAAAGCTCAACTGCCTACCGGTGGCTTCCCCCTTTTTCTTGATCACTTCCACTCCCATTCTCATGCCAACCTCGCTGTGTACACAGATGGCTCTAAGTCCTTCAGACGGCGTCGGATTCTGCAGCAGTGTTTCCGGACAGCGTCGTGCGGGGACATTTATCTATCCTTCAGCTAGGCATTTTACTGCTGAACTGTATGCCATTCTTGCAGCACTTATTCATCGCATCTATGTCCTGTAGTAGTCTCAGACTCCCGAATTGCTCTACAGGCATACAAAATTTGATACATCTCATCCCAGTTCTCCGTATCCAACTTTGTGCTACCCGTACCTCTACCAAAACATAAAGATATGTTGGTGTTTGTTGGGTCCCAGTTCAGTCGACTACAGGGCAATGAACAGGCAGACACTGCTGCGCGGTCAGCAGAACATGACTACCAATTTCCTATTGGATGTGTTCCATTTCTGGACTATTTTGACTGGCAATAGCAAGCGCACACTTTCGCACCCCGTTGGCAACAAACGTTGGTCAACCTGCGTCGTAACAAATTCATTCTATTAAACCGAGCATAGGTTACTTGCCGTCATTCTTGTCATCATGCCTTGAGGTTTGGGGAGACCACTATCTCTCCCTGCCTGGGCATTGGTCACACTCAGTCTTACTCATGGTATCTCATGGAGAGGCACCCTGTTCTCTCTGTGAGCATGTCAAATCCCCATAATCGATTAGCCACAATTCTGTATTAGACTAGCCCTCTCTATCAACGAGCACGCAAGTATTTACCTCCAACCGTCGTCTTCGTTCTACTCCTCATTCTTTAACCTTCCCTTCTTGCTGATGGCGGACCCCTTTAATCCTGACTCTCTCATTGACTTCTTGACAATGACTGATTTACTCCACAAACTCTGATGAACTTTTATCCGCACTCCCCTCAGCCCTTTCTAGTTCAGTCTCTCTTGCTGCCCTTTACCCTTTCACCATCCACTGCCGCCCGCTGTTATCCGTAACCTATTACTCATCCATTACTCCTTTGCCACCTGATGCCCTCGCTTCCTTCCTGCCCTGCGCGCTGGGTATAGTCCTTGTGGCTTAAACGCTTCTTTTGAATATAATAATAATGTGGAGTGTTACATACATGTTGGCTGATTAAATAAGAGGGATTCCTCACACTAACTCCAAAAATGTTAAAAATCTCTATCTTATGCAAACTCTGCATCGATTAAATAAATATGTAAATTCTAAACTAGCTTATCGAGACCAAATTTATATCTTATATATATATAATATATATATATATTATATATATATATATATATATATATATATAATATATATATATATATATATATATATAATATATTATATATATAACTATATTTTATTTGTCTGTATAGCCCTTTGTGACTTAGCGCTTCTTTTTGACTTATAAAAATAATATATAGTTATTTATTATACATTAATAAAAATAATCAATACAATTTTATTATTTCTTTTCTGCAATATGGCAAGATGTAGTTTACATCGTAATGCAATAATGTTCAGCACAAGAGAAAGTTTTAGTTTAATATGTTTATTATGCACCCCATACCCATCCTGTGGGGCGGTAGTCAAAAGATTACAAAGGTATATAATGGGGTCCATGGGACTGGACCTACAAAGTTAAGATGAGCTGAACTAGTTACAAAGGTAATAAAACTCGGTAGATCTGGTCACAATTCATGGCAATGTTAAGAGGTAATGAATCCAGGCCCTCACTCTATACATTGGTTACAGTTATGAACACGGAATTACAAGTAATGAAGCACACTGATACGTCACACCTGTTCACAATTGTAAATGAGTTATAAATACAAATATTAAGTGGAACACAACACAACACACCACAACACACACACAGCGCACACTGAGTCATACTGTTAAGATACTGGTCACTCACTCCTGCAAGCTATTACAAATTAGAGCAGGGAATAGTCATAGATTAAGGTGAAGATAGGTTGACTAGCGAGGAGCAGCATAGGATGGGAGAGCCTATGTGAGGTTACGTCAGACCTCCTAAGAAGCTCAGACTAGAATAAATTTTACAAAACTCTAATTACTTGTGTTTTATAAGTAGAAGGTGATAAAGTGCAAGAATCACTGTTGGCAAGTTTTTTAGAATTTACTGTATCTTACCGGTATTTATTAGCGTATGAAATACCTAGAAGTGGGGGCACACACAACACACACACACACGACACACACACACACCACACGCACACCACACGCACACACACAACACATACACATACACATAACACACAACAGCATACAGCACACACACATACACACACATACACACACACATACACACACACACCATACACACACACACATCACACATACACACATACACAACACACATACGCACACAGGAACAAGCACTTTTAATCTGTATACACACGCAACACACATACACAGGATTTCACACAACCGTCCCTGAGAACTGACCATCTGAACCTTTCTCTCCCACCCCCCCTCTTTCTACACTAAGTGGACTTATCTCTACCTCCTCACTCATACCTAATATCTCTCTCTCTACCTATCTCTCTCTCCTCTATTCCCTCTCCCCATCTTCACACCCTCTAACACCTCTTACCGTCTAACACCTCCCCCCCCCTCTAACATCTCTCCCCCTCTAACATCGTCCCCTCCCATTTATCTCTCTCCCTCTCCTTATTCTCTCTCCCCATCCTCCCTCTCTCCCCACCTAGCTAGCCTCCTCATCCCCCTCTCGCTCTTTCTCCATCTCCTCTCCACCTTCTCCCCCCTCATTTCCCCCTTCTCCCCATTTGTCCTTCCCCTTTCTCCCTCCCTCCCTCCCTCCTCCCTCTCTCTCTCTCGTCTCTCTCTCTCATCTCTCTCCTCTCTGCTCTCTCCTCAGTCCTTCTCTCGCTCTCTTCTTGCTCTCTCTCTCTCTCTCTCTTGCTCATCTCTCTTGCTCTCTCTCTATCTCTCTCTCTTGCTCTCTCATCTCATCTTGCTCTCCTCTCCTCTCTTGCTCTCTCTCTTGCTCTCTCTCTTCTCTCTCTCATGCTCTCTCTCTCTTGGCTCTCTCATCTTGCTCTCATAATCTTCTCTCTCTCTCTTGCTTCTCTCTCTCTCTCTGCTCTCATCTCTCTCTCTTGCTCTCTCTCCTTGCTCTCTCTCTCTCCTCTTGCTCTCTCTCATTCTTGCTCTCTCTCCCTTGCTCCTCTCTCCCTTGCTCTCTCTTCTCTCTTGCCTCTCTCTCTCTGCTCTCTCGTCCTCCTCTTGCTCTCTCTCTCTTGCTCTCTCTCTCTCTTGCTCTCTCTCTCTCTTGCGGACTCTCTCTTCTCCTCTCTGCTCTCACCTTGTCTCGCTCTGCTCTCTCTCTCTCTTGCTCTCTCTCTCTCTCTGCTCTCATCTCTCTCTTCTCTCTCTCCCCTACTTGCTCTCCGTACGCTCTCTCTGCTCATCTCTCCTCTCTCTTGCTCTCGTCTTCTTCTCCTCCCTCTTGCTCTCTCTCCTCTCATTGCTCTCTCTCTTGCTCTCTCCTCTCTCTCTGCTCTCCTCTCTTGCTCTCTCTCTCATTGCTCATCTCCTCTTGCTCTCTCTCTCTTGCTCTCTCTCCCAGCATTCTCTCTCTCTCCTCTCTCTCTCTCTCCTTGCTCTCATCTCTGGCTCTCTCTCTCCTCTCTTGCTCTCTCTCTTGCTCTCTTCTCTTGCTCCTCTCTCTTGCTCTCTCTTCTTCTCTCTTGCTCTCATCTCTTGCTGCAATCTAACTCTCCATCCCTTCGCTTAGCTCCTCCCTCCTCTCTCTCTTGCTCTCTCTCTCTCTTGCCTCCTCCTCTCTCTCTTTCTCTCTCTCTCCTCTTGACTCTCTCTCTTGCTCTCTCTCTTCTTGCTCTCTCTCATATCTTGCTCTCTCTCTCTCTTGCTCTCTCTCTCTCTGCTCTCTCTCTCTCTTGCTCTCACGCTCTCCCTCATTGCTCTCTCATCTCTCTCTTGCTCTCTCTCTTGCTCTCTCTCTCTTGCTCTCTCTGCGTCTCTCTCATGCTCGCCTCTCTGCTCTCTCTCTCTCTCTACTCTTGCTCTCTCTTCCTTCTTTGGCCTCCGTCTCTCTCTCTTGCCCTCTCTTTGCTCTCTCTCTCTTCTCTTGCTCTCTCTTCATGCTCCTCTCCTCTCCTAATCTTGTTCTCTCTTCATTGCGGCTCTCTCTCTCTCTCTTCTTGCTCTCTCTCTCATGGCTCTCTCTCTCTCCTGCTCCTCTCTTTCTCTCTTGCTCTCTCCTCTCATCTTGCTCTCTTCTCTCGTCCTCTTGCTCTCTCTCTCTCTTTTGCTCTCTCTGCTCTCTCTCTCTCTCTCTTGCTCGCTCTCATTGCTCACTCTCTCTTGCTCTCTCTCCTTCTTGCTCACCTCTCTCTCTCTTCTGCTCTCTCTCTATGCTACTCTCTCTCTCTCTTGCTCACTCTACTCTTGATCTCTCTCTCTCTCTTGTTCTCTCTCTTGCGACTCTCTCTCTCTCTCTTGCTCTCTCTCTTGCTCTCTCTCTCATCTGCTCCTCTTGCTCTCTGAGCTCTCTCTCCCTCTTGCTCTCTCTCTCTACTTGGCTCTCTACTCTCTTCTTGCTCTCTCTCTCTCCTTGCTCTCTCTCTCTCTTGAGCTCGCTCTCTCTCCTTGCTCTCTCTGCCCCTATTGCCTCTCTCTCTCTCTCTCTCTCTCTTGCTCTCTCTCTCTTTGCACTCTCTCTCTCTCTCCCTCATTGCTCGCTCTCTTGCGTCTCTCTCTCTCCCTTGCTCTCTCTCCTTCTTGCTCCTCTCGCTCTCATGTTGCTCTCTCTCTTGCTCTCTCTCTCTCTCTTGCTCTCTCTCTTGCTCTCTTCTCTCTCCTCTCTTGTACTCTCTCTGCATCTCTCTCTCTCTCTCTTGCTCTCTCTCCTCTGCTCTCTCTCTCTCTCCTTGCTCTCTACTTTACTCCTTGCTCTCTCTCTCTCTCTAGCTCTCTCTCTCTCTTGCTCTCTCTCGTCCCCGCATTTTCCCTTCTAATCTCTCCCTCTCCACTCTTAAAAAAAAAAAAAAAAAAAAAAAATGGTGGGCCTCCGCAGGACCCCAAGGATCAGATGAGAATGGTTCGGGTAGGGAGGAAGTGGATAGGAGGAGCAGTGGAAAAGGATGGAACAAGGGTGGGAGAGAAAATTAGAAGCTTTGACTTTCTGAAAAAATGAGAGGATAACAAGAGGCTCCTCAGTGAAAATTGGAAAGGTGGATTTGTAGAAGAGACAAAGAATATGGAGGCACAAAGTCGAAACTGCAGAAGCCAAGATAAGGTCCTAGAAGATTTGAGATAAATAGCGGCTGAGCGAGAGTTACAAGGGGCAGTGACGCAGTAAAGACAACAAGCATATGAAGCTGCGAGGCTGAACAGGAAGGAAGGAGAATCTATGAATTCTATGCTAAGGTCCACATCACATCTGCCAAGGAGGACGCACAGGAGTGAAAGGGAAGAATCAACTGAGTTGACAGATGGGAGGGTGATAGTTCGAATGCTGAGCACAACAAGAGCTATCAAGAGCCAATGGAAAAAACAAGGAGAAACTGACCGACATACAGGCAGGATCCAAGAGCACCCCCCCAAACAGCGAGGGTGAGCAATGCGAGGAAGAAAGGGCAAAATCTATGTTTATCCATGTGGCTCTCAGAGAGATAGGAGAAAGGACACACACTGAAAGGAAGCAGGAAGAAAGGAAGGAGATTGATAAAATCATAACAGAATAGTAGGTGAAGAGAGGATCGAGATTGTAAATTTTTCACAGAGAATAGGGGGGCACTCGGAAGGTGAGAAACCGACCAATCAAGCTGATTCCTCAGGACGGAAACAGTGCGGATAAACAGGATCCTCCAAGAGAAACCACGATTGAAATACTCGAAGACGTACAAGAGGGTGTTCCTAGACAGAGACAGAACAAAATCAGAACGACAGCAGCTGAGGGAGAGGACAAAAAAGGCGAAGGCGCTAGAAAAGAGACAAGGAGGGAACCAGCAGAGAGTCTGTTCAGAGCAGGACAAGACAGCAAGGGCACGACACACACACAACTACTCTCAAACCTATACAACCTATCTACACCATCCCAACACACCCTACAATCCATACCCACCCAGCCTCCACCCAACACCAAGCTATAGAAACCCACAGTATGCCACCAGTCTCCCACCCCTCACAGGGAGGCCCCCCAAACCACAAGTGGTTTGTGAAAAGGAAACTGAGGTATGGATAAACAACAAACGCTCTGATGGAATAACAAATAAGTGGGAGGAGTGGCAGAGAAAGAGTCAAAGAAGCATCACCTGACATCGTATACCTCACAGAAACCAAGGCTTACAGGTATATAACAGATGCCATCTTTCCAACGGGATACCTAAATCCTGAGGTAAAACAGAGGGAACAGGGGGGGTGGAGGTAGTGGTCGTTGCTGATGCAAAAATCGCTGGAATTTTGATGAGGCTGGAGAGAGAAGATAGCGAGAAGAAAGTGATTACTTAGTGGGAACACTTCACTCTGGAGGTCCAAAGGTGGTAATAGCAGTGATGTATAACGCCCACCACAGAACAGCAGGAGGCCCAAGCAAGAGTAACGACGTAGAGCAATAAGCGATGGTTGACACACAAGCTAGAGTGGCCCAAAGAGCTCATGCATGCAGGGCAAAGCTCCTGATCATGGGTGCCTTTAACCACAAGGAGATAGTTTGGAGAACTTGGACCCACATGGGGGCCGAAGATTACTTGGAGGGCTAAGATGATGAGGTGGTGACTGGAGAACTTCATGTACCAACACGTAAGGGACACTACAAGAGCGAGAGAAGGATGAACCAGCAAGGCTGGACTTAGTATTCACCTCAAGTAGTGGCAGATAATCGAGACATCACATATGAAAAACCCCTGGGGCAGTGACATGTGGTTGTAAGCTTCGAATACAACAGTAGAGCTACAAGTGGAGGGAGAAGCAGGAAGGGTCAGGACGAATGAAGCCTAAACTACAAAAAGGGGACTACACAGGAATGGAGGAACTACCTGAAGCGGGTTCAGTGGGACAGAGAACTGCAGGAAACCAGTTAATGAAGATGATGGAATATGTAGCAATAAAATGCAAGGAGGCTGATGAGAGGTTTGCGTTACCTCAAGGGTAACAGGAGTAAAAAAAAGCCGGATGAGCCCATGTTTTACCCCCAAGGTGCAGGGAGGCAAAAACCAAGTGTGGCTAGGGAATGTGAAGGAAATAAAGAAGGCAAAGGACCCAGACGAAATAAGGAACAGTCGTAGAGCCTAGAAATGAATATGCACAACTAAGAAGGGAGGACCCATAACAACTATTAAAAAGACATAGCAGCGAAAGCCAAAATCTGCCCGAAACTGTGTACAGTCCACATCAGGAGAAAACAAACAGTCAAGGACCAGGTGAATCAGGCTAAGAAGGAAGGAGGAGAGACAACAGGAAATGACGCGGGAAGTATGTGAAGAACTCAACAAGAGATTCAAAGAAGTGTTCACAGAGGAGACAGAAGGACCCCAGAAAGACGGAAGGTGGGGCACACCACCAAGTGCTTGGAGACACGGTTTCCACACAACCGAGGAAGAAGTGAAGAGGCTTCTGAGTGAGCTAGATACCTCAAAGGCAATGGGAGCAGATAACATCTCCCCCTGCGGGTATTGAGAGAGGAGACAGAGGACGCTATGTGTACCCCTAACAACAATATCAATACATCTATCGAACAGGGAGATTGCCTGAGGCATGGAAGACAGCAAATGTAGCCGCAAATCTTTAAAAAAGGAACAGACATTAAATTAAATCTACAGACCAGTGTCACTACATTATAGATATGCAAAATCATGGGAAGATTATCAGAGAGAAGAGTGGTGGAACACCTAGAAGGAATACTCATCAACAGCAGCCAGCATGGTTTTCAGGGACGGGAAATCCTGTGTCACAACCTACTGAGTGGTGTACATCAGAATGAATTTTTCAATACACATGATCATTGTGACAGCAGTAATAGCAAGAGAGAGAGGGTGGGTGATTGCATTGTTTCTTGGACTGCAAGAAGGCGTTCCTCTCGAGCGACACCACACAGATCACACACAAGAGCATTGGTGGCAACAAACTGGAGGAAACGCAAGCAGGGAAATAACCAGAGGGAAGGCACTACAATGGAATCCACGATGCGGAATACTTGTCCAGGAAGTACATGCAGCGAGTCATGGTAACGTGGCGAGGTGTCACGAGTGGGTCACCGTGTGACCAGTCGGGGTCCCGCGCAGGAGGTCAAGTTCCATAGGACAGTTGCATGTTTCTGGTATTTGTGAACGACTGACGGAAGCGTATAGGACCTCTGATGTGTCCCTTTTGCAGATGACGTGAAGTTTTATGAGAAGAATACACTCCGATCGAAGACCAGGCAGAACTAAAAGAGGATCTGAACAGGCTGGCAGAACTGGTCCAGCAATTGTGACTCGGCATAGGAGTTCAAACACCACCAAGTGCAAAGTCATAAGATTGGGGAAGCAAAGAAGGCCGCAAACGGAGTACAGTCTAGGGGGTCGAGAGATCTACAAACCTTCACTCAAGGAAAAAGATCTTGGGGTGTAGAGTAAACACTCAGGCACATCTCCTGAAGCGCGCACATCAACCAAATAACTGCTAGCAGCATATGGCGGGCTCCTAGCAAACCTCCAGACAGCATTCCGACATCATTTAATAAGGAATCGTTAGGACCGCTGTAACAACCGTAATAATGCGTTAGGCCCATATTGGAGTATGCGTGCACCATTTTGAATAGCCCACTACCTACCCAAGCACTTAAAGCAAACTAGAGAAAGTGCAAAGGTTTGTCAACAAGACTAGTCCCAAGCCTATGAGGTATTTCTAAGCGAGGAGAGTTAAGGGAAATCAACCATGATAACGATCACTGGAGGACAGGAGAGATAGGGGGGACTATGATAGCGACATACAAAATACTGAGAAGAATTGACAAGGTGGACAAAAAACAGGTATGTTCCAGAGATTTGACACAGTAACAAGGGACATCAGTTGAAGCTAAAGACATAGATGAATCACAGGGATGTTAGGAAGTATTCTCAGCCACAGAGTAGTCAGTAAGTGGAATAGTTTGGGAAGGCGATGTAGTGGAGGCAGGGATCCTACTAGCTTTAAGCAGAGTACGATAAAGCTCACGGCTCAGGGAGAGTGACCTAGTAGCGATCAGTAAGAAGGCGGAGGGACCAGGAGCTCGGACTCGACCCCGCAACCTCAACAGGTGAGTACAACATAGGTGGAGTACATCACACACACACACACACCACACACACACACACACGCACACGCACACGCACAACATGCCACACATGCATCACATTGGCACACATGTGATAATGCTTTAATTTACAGCTAGCAAAGGTCAGGGTACATTTCTCCAGAAGGTCTGCAATATACCACTGAGGAATAAAATACTTTTGCCATTTTCTTGAAAGCCACTAGTAATTCGAGCAGATAATATCTCCGAAAATGCATCGCATGCTGGTGGCCTTTATTTTGTGTTTAATATTTCATTACATGTAAAATTTACTAAATTTTTGTATACCGCAGAAAAGAAATTATTGTATTATTGTTTCCACAAGGTATATTATTTGTAGCAGTTATATGGTATTTTATAAAACATGAAGTCTCCAGGTTATAATACTGCTTCGTCACAATTCATAAATCATTTTTACATAATTTTGTACTAATTATGTTCTGTACTTTAATGAAATAAAAGCTATGTTTAATTTTAGAAATATATTAACTCTTAGGCTTGAATTTGCTGAAATACTCATCATAAACTAAGTTTTTTCTAAAGTAAGTAAGTAAGTAAGTTTATTCAGGAGTATACACAAATACAGTTACATAGACTATCATACATAGCAGTCATATGTGTAAGAACCTAGGATAAACACCAAAAAAGTCAGACAGAGTGACTATTTCGCATTGGGGTTCCTTTACTTATTACTAAATGTCAGCGGAATTTTTGTTGAAACTAGTATCATATGGATATTATTTGTAAGGTTATTATTATTAATATTAATGAAAAATGATTAATGTGTGTGTGAGGGTTGGCAGCCGTGGTGTGACGTGTTTGTGTGTGAACGGACGTGACGTCACAAGGTGCTGTACGTGGACACGGACACACTGTTGTTGCTGCTGCTGATCAATTGATATCTCTGCTGGTTGCTCCATACACTCTGGTAAGGAAGAGCATAAATATGATGTACACTTCTTTCATCTATTAATTAGGAAGGAGGGAAGCGCTAGACTCGTAGTGGAGACAAGAACCCCAGTGTAAATAAGTCGCTATTAACCCTTTTTTTGAGGGGAGGAATATTATCCTAGATAATTTTACTCTGAGGTTTGAGGACGCTCACAGCTCTTAAGAGTTTCTGTGTTCCCTTGGATTGAACCTGAATACCTCCCGCCCCAGGATGTGACCTCTACGATTTAGTTGTCTTCCTCATGAACCTAATAACTACACTTGATGATAATATTATTTCTTACCAGTACATGTACAAGGTAAAACAGCCTAGCTGAACATCACTGACATATTAATACATAGAAAGCGACTTGTTATGCAACAGAATTTCACAGGCAAATTAGACTCAGTTTTGTCCCAGTGATGCGACCTCCACCAGTCCCTAACCCCCAGGTACCTGTTTTACTGATGGGTGAACATGGACAATCAGGTGTAAAGAAACAGCACCCATATGTTTCTACTTCTCTGGCCGTTGTGAACCTAGAGCTTAAACCACCAGGCAACGGGGCCCACCGTGCCAGATAAAATGATGCAGGTGGGGCGGAAGCATGATAATACTTGCTGCAATAAGAATCACAGTAAACAGGTGATATCACAATATACAGAACAACCATAGTGAAAAAATATACCCCGATGGAAATAAGTCAGACTTTTTTTGGGGTATATGCTGTAATCTACACACATGCATGCATGTATGATAATTTATGTAACTAATTTGTGTGTACCTTACCTGTATAAACTTGCTTATTCCAAGCACTTTTGTGATTTGCTCACATTATTCACGGAACTGTGATTAATGTGAGAAATCATTAAAGCATAACTTGGAAGTTTACCATTATTATCAGTGGTTGTTTTGCATGCAGAATTATCTTGAAGATTAAGAAGCACTTGCAATAGTATGATGTCTTTTTATTGAGAAACATTTTACTTACATAGTAACTTGCGCTGCAATAGTCAGAAGTAGTAGGTGTAGTATAAAAAGATGTAACAGTCCCTCACCTCACAGAAAATATTTTTTGTGGTCTTATAAATTCTCGTTAAAAAAGTTCATATATCGCATTGATTCTTCTTTTGTGATTAATTCAATATCACCATTATCCAGTCATCTTTTGATTAGAAGTCGATATTTTCCTACTGTGAATTTGTATTCTTTCCATATATACAAATGGTAAAAAGTATTAGCAAGCATTAACCCAAGAATGCCAGTGTTTTAGTTGTTGGATAACTTGTGGTTATGCCTAAATTTGTCCCTTTGTTTACCTTTTAATGTTCATAAAAAAAACAAATAATTATTGTCATTGTAGTTTGGAAGATATGCTCTGCAATAAACATGGACTTTTCTGCATGCACAATCATATGTTACCCATCTGTACAAACATCGTATCATGTGGAAATATATTCGTTGAATGCAGAAATTTTGCCACCTGTATGACTCTTAACAACTGGCATTTGAAAAGGGCAGGTGCTGACATACTGAGAGCAAATAAAATTGATGAAATATAAATTTTTTTTTTTATAATAATTTTGTGCATTTACTTTACTTATTACAGTACTGAACATATTCTCGGCAATACTCTAATTTTTCACTATTTTGTAAGCTGGAAATTGTTATAAAATATCCCAAGGTGTAAGGTGTTTTTTGGGCTCTCGGAGACCATTTAACAAATAGTTTATGGTTGAAAAATGCTAACAAAGTTTCTGAAGCATCTAGTACTTTGAAAACAACTGAGGTTAGGAAGGACACACACCTAAATAACTTTGGCTTTTAAATTTAGGGGGTTGGGGGGTGGGGGGGAAGACCTTAATCGTATTATTAACCCTTTGACTGTTGGCGACCCCAAATCATAACCCATAAACGGTCCAAACGTATAAAATTTTTCTCAATATTTGATAGTATGGTAAAATAAAAGGTAGATCATCTTTTTTTTTTTTTTACATTGAAAAGTGTAAAAAAACTTGGATCCTATGTTTTTTTTTTTTGTTATATGTATTTGAAAATATTAAAAAAAAAAAGTAGATCTGACTTTTGGGAGCACTATCATGTTGAATTGTAGATCTGCTTGGACCATTTACGATTAGTGCCTGGTTTCGCAAAATTTTCAAAAAAAAAAATCTTAACCCTTTCAGGTCCAAGGCCCAAATCTGGAGTCAACGCACCCAGTTTCACAAGAACAATTAAAAAAAAAAAATTTGTTATTTTTCTTTCTTATGAAATCGTAGAGACATCTTTTTGTGAAGGTAATAAAACAAAAAGTACGAAATTTGGTGGAAAATTGAACGAAATTATGCTCTCAGCAAATTTGATGTGTCAGCGATATTTACGAATCAGGCGATTTTGGCCGACGTGTTGACTCCTCATTTTAGGCCAATTACATTATTCCAAATCAACCAAATTCTTACTATTCACTAGTATTACTTCATATCATCGATTGAGCACAATGAAATCGCCAAGTCAAACTGTTTCAAACTACAAAATAAAGTTTTCGGGAAATTGTTAATTTGGCCAATTTAACACAAAGTTCAAATATTCCAATTTCAAAAATAGGGTCCATAATGAAACAATGTAGGCATTCCTGCACGTAAAACCTACACATTTCCACTGTTCATATAGTTTATGAGTTTATCTTGAGGCTTTACAAAATAAATTCCATTTTCTGATTTTTATTTCCATACTGAATTTTTATTCACAAGTACCAAAAAATATAAGATTTACTGTTATGACAATACTGTAATAATTGTATAAATATCATCCACCCCAATATTTTGAATGAATTTAAGACCCACCAGCTGACGTGTATTAGACGTGTAGAGTCGTTTGTTTACATCTAATATCGGCAAAAATTTAACATTTCCGCTACATTGAGCTCAGTTCAAGCCATTTCCATGCTAAAACCAGATCAAAATCATTCTATTTCTGTAATATGTCTTCCATTTCTAACAAATGAGACCAAAAATCGCAAATACAACTATAAAAAACATATTACGAAAAAAATAACTGCAAAGTTGCTGTTTTTTAATCGAAATCATGATTTCATTTTTTTCTCTCATTATACACAGTGTCTGCAGGATCTGTTTTATGTTGTGCATCACATACCACATAGATGTATTCTCTCATATCAAGGCCAAATGTACCACTCACAGTCTATTATCAGAGTGAGCTGAGCTCATGGCGTAGATCTAGGTTTGGACCCTGAACGAAAGCCGTAGACGATCTTACGGACGACGCCTAAAGGGTTAAATGATGGAGAAATAGTTTTATCTGATGTTAATGACACCAAAAGTACGAATTGATGGAAAACTTAATGAACTATGCCTCGTGAAGTAGTGATACTAGGTGAAGTTTACACATTGGCGATTCGCCCCAACTCTTTGAGCCCTATTTTCACCCAGTTCCATATGTTCCATCGACCAAATTTGTGAGCTATTTCTTTAGAAAACATTTGTTCTATCGATTGAGTACAAAGAAACCACCCATTCTTTACTGATTTCAACTACCCAATAAAGTGGACACGAAATTGGGCAATTTGGCCAATTTCAACGCAAATTAAAAAAGATGGCCAATTTTCAAAATAGGGTACCAGAATGAACAATGCACACATTCCGGGCACTAAAATTATTATTTCTCTGTTTCATGATGCAGTCATGTCTCCAGCCCCATTACTCTTGCTTCTATTTTGAATTTTTTATGCACAAAAAGAGATGATTTACTGTTATACAGATTTACTGCATTAATATGTAAATAATTGTATAGAATAAAGTCAACCCATTCGTGACTGCGTATTAGAATGGCTAGTTGGACATATTATTGGACAATGACATCATTATTCTTGAAAACATCGGTGCAAAAAATTGAACATTTCCACTACTTTTGAGCTCAATTTCAAGGTCTTTTTCATCGAAAACCAATCAAAATCACTCTCTTTCTGTCTAATAGTCTTCCATCTTTCATGTGAGACGCAAGAAAACTAGAATACAACCTTAACACTATGGTGGCAAAAATCTACCTCAAAGTCATCATTTTACTCCAAAAATGCAATCCAAGGCTTTTTTTTCTCATGCACTGGCGTGCTTCAGAATGGGGGGGGGGTGCTGCACACACTGACCCCATACAGACCCATTCTCTGCGTTGGTGGGCCTACCAGCTTTCTCTCACGCTCGCTTGATTTTCAAGTCCGCAGAATTTTGGAGTATGAATACATCAAAAACACTGGCTCGTAAAGACCTATATACTATAGCGACCTAATCGGTCATAGGGTTAGCTAAATGTGGTTGTTTTAAAAACACATTTTTACGCAAACAACTGAAGAGACTAAACCACTAAATCGAGTGTAAACAAGAAGACACTGCAGTGTATGTAACACTAGAGCGATAACAAACTTTGAGCAGTTTAGCCAGCTGTTGAGAGGTTTCAATTTTTCAGAATTTAGAATAATGGGGAATCTTTTACGCACTTTATTGAATTATATCATTAAATAAAAAGTCTTGGCATGCACATAAGCAATTACCTATGAATACCCCAGCAATAAAAATTATTGGATGAATCTAAGATTCAGTTTGCAGATACAAGTGGAACTCCGGTTTTTTTCCGCACACCTCCAGTTATCAAACATTTTGTTCTAGGATCCGTTTTTTTGTGTGACAATTTTGTTGCCAGATATCGGTACCTTGATCCGGTAATCGGACGCTCTGCTCGCGCCCGAGGACACCCACCACTACACATTTCAGTCTGCCTCTGTACAACAGGTTCGTGTGAGCATTTACTTCGCGCATTCTAAAACATTTGTTAATCCTTGTGTTTTTGGTGCTTGAGTTTATTAATTGTGACTGCGATAATAAGCCACCGATGGGCCCAAAGGAAAGTTCTAGTGGCCTTGGTTTCTACATGTTATAATATTGTTTAGTAAGTTTCTGTTATTAATGATTGTTTATTATGTCATGGAGGGGCTGGAGATCAAGTGTGGGTGGTAGTGATAGGAGCGTGAGTAAGATAGGAGTGGTAGGGGTGTAGATGGCATTGGAGAGTTAGAGGACTGGGGTTCTTATATGACTTCACACTAAGTCAGATATAACACATATTGTCAGATATTGAGGACAGTGTGGGATTTGCGATATGTTGTTTTCGTCCAACTGAAGGTGCCCCTCAAGAGGATGTGTTCTAAGTCACACACTTTTTCCTCCTTGCTATAAACGATTGGCCTCTGTTCTCCACCCAATATTTGGTCATCACTCTGTTGATGACTTCGCTATTGCTTGTGCAGGTGCGACTGTCATCTTATTGCCGTTTCTCTCCAGTCATGCGTCGATCCCGTGTTTCCGAGCTTTGGGCCACCACGCATGGGTTTAAATTTCAGTACCAAAACTCACCAAATTACTTTCACTAGACGCTCTGTTATCTCTGATCAGCCTTTGTATCTCTATGCTCCATATCCCCGAACGTGATACAGTCAGGTTTCTAGCCTTCTCTTGACCGTCGGTTATCCTGGAAACCCACATAACCTCCTCTGAAGGCAACTGTCACAGTCCGGCTAAACTTCTTTAACCCTTGCTCATCTTTCCTGGGGAGCTGATCACGTCGAACTCTGCTTCGCCTACATTCAGCCGTCGTTTTATCGAAACTCGATTAATGGTGACCAGATTTATTTCCGCTCTCTCGGCCCCTCTCTGGTACTTCTCTCAGCCTTAACTCCTATCCATCACCAAGGATTACGTTTGTGCCTTGTGCTTTTCACTCTTTCCCCTGTTGAGGGAGCCCTCTATACAGAAGCGAATGTTCCAATCCTTGTCTGATCGTCCGTGAGCCCATTGCCTTCGCTACTATGTACGCTCTCACGATCTACACAATCCTTCCATTTTATAGAATGGTCACCGATATTAGTAACATTCTTTATTCGTTTGCCGCCCGTTTGCTCCGTCCCTTTTCTTTCGCCTACATTCACTCTTGTCTTCCCTTCAGTTACCACCTTTTTATATGTTCATTTACATCTCACTTTTCCCTACCCCCCTGGGAAGTTCCAGCTGTTTCGGGGTCTGTTCTTTCTCACTCCCTTGCTCTCTCGAAAGCTCAACTGCCTACCGGTGGCTTCCCCCTTTTTCTTGATCACTTCCACTCCCATTCTCATGCCAACCTCGCTGTGTACACAGATGGCTCTAAGTCCTTCAGACGGCGTCGGATTCTGCAGCAGTGTTTCCGGACAGCGTCGTGCGGGGACATTTATCTATCCTTCAGCTAGGCATTTTACTGCTGAACTGTATGCCATTCTTGCAGCACTTATTCATCGCATCTATGTCCTGTAGTAGTCTCAGACTCCCGAATTGCTCTACAGGCATACAAAATTTGATACATCTCATCCCAGTTCTCCGTATCCAACTTTGTGCTACCCGTACCTCTACCAAAACATAAAGATATGTTGGTGTTTGTTGGGTCCCAGTTCAGTCGACTACAGGGCAATGAACAGGCAGACACTGCTGCGCGGTCAGCAGAACATGACTACCAATTTCCTATTGGATGTGTTCCATTTCTGGACTATTTTGACTGGCAATAGCAAGCGCACACTTTCGCACCCCGTTGGCAACAAACGTTGGTCAACCTGCGTCGTAACAAATTCATTCTATTAAACCGAGCATAGGTTACTTGCCGTCATTCTTGTCATCATGCCTTGAGGTTTGGGGAGACCACTATCTCTCCCTGCCTGGGCATTGGTCACACTCAGTCTTACTCATGGTATCTCATGGAGAGGCACCCTGTTCTCTCTGTGAGCATGTCAAATCCCCATAATCGATTAGCCACAATTCTGTATTAGACTAGCCCTCTCTATCAACGAGCACGCAAGTATTTACCTCCAACCGTCGTCTTCGTTCTACTCCTCATTCTTTAACCTTCCCTTCTTGCTGATGGCGGACCCCTTTAATCCTGACTCTCTCATTGACTTCTTGACAATGACTGATTTACTCCACAAACTCTGATGAACTTTTATCCGCACTCCCCTCAGCCCTTTCTAGTTCAGTCTCTCTTGCTGCCCTTTACCCTTTCACCATCCACTGCCGCCCGCTGTTATCCGTAACCTATTACTCATCCATTACTCCTTTGCCACCTGATGCCCTCGCTTCCTTCCTGCCCTGCGCGCTGGGTATAGTCCTTGTGGCTTAAACGCTTCTTTTGAATATAATAATAATGTGGAGTGTTACATACATGTTGGCTGATTAAATAAGAGGGATTCCTCACACTAACTCCAAAAATGTTAAAAATCTCTATCTTATGCAAACTCTGCATCGATTAAATAAATATGTAAATTCTAAACTAGCTTATCGAGACCAAATTTATATCTTATATATATATAATATATATATATATTATATATATATATATATATATATATATATAATATATATATATATATATATATATATAATATATTATATATATAACTATATTTTATTTGTCTGTATAGCCCTTTGTGACTTAGCGCTTCTTTTTGACTTATAAAAATAATATATAGTTATTTATTATACATTAATAAAAATAATCAATACAATTTTATTATTTCTTTTCTGCAATATGGCAAGATGTAGTTTACATCGTAATGCAATAATGTTCAGCACAAGAGAAAGTTTTAGTTTAATATGTTTATTATGCACCCCATACCCATCCTGTGGGGCGGTAGTCAAAAGATTACAAAGGTATATAATGGGGTCCATGGGACTGGACCTACAAAGTTAAGATGAGCTGAACTAGTTACAAAGGTAATAAAACTCGGTAGATCTGGTCACAATTCATGGCAATGTTAAGAGGTAATGAATCCAGGCCCTCACTCTATACATTGGTTACAGTTATGAACACGGAATTACAAGTAATGAAGCACACTGATACGTCACACCTGTTCACAATTGTAAATGAGTTATAAATACAAATATTAAGTGGAACACAACACAACACACCACAACACACACACAGCGCACACTGAGTCATACTGTTAAGATACTGGTCACTCACTCCTGCAAGCTATTACAAATTAGAGCAGGGAATAGTCATAGATTAAGGTGAAGATAGGTTGACTAGCGAGGAGCAGCATAGGATGGGAGAGCCTATGTGAGGTTACGTCAGACCTCCTAAGAAGCTCAGACTAGAATAAATTTTACAAAACTCTAATTACTTGTGTTTTATAAGTAGAAGGTGATAAAGTGCAAGAATCACTGTTGGCAAGTTTTTTAGAATTTACTGTATCTTACCGGTATTTATTAGCGTATGAAATACCTAGAAGTGGGGGCACACACAACACACACACACACGACACACACACACACCACACGCACACCACACGCACACACACAACACATACACATACACATAACACACAACAGCATACAGCACACACACATACACACACATACACACACACATACACACACACACCATACACACACACACATCACACATACACACATACACAACACACATACGCACACAGGAACAAGCACTTTTAATCTGTATACACACGCAACACACATACACAGGATTTCACACAACCGTCCCTGAGAACTGACCATCTGAACCTTTCTCTCCCACCCCCCCTCTTTCTACACTAAGTGGACTTATCTCTACCTCCTCACTCATACCTAATATCTCTCTCTCTACCTATCTCTCTCTCCTCTATTCCCTCTCCCCATCTTCACACCCTCTAACACCTCTTACCGTCTAACACCTCCCCCCCCCTCTAACATCTCTCCCCCTCTAACATCGTCCCCTCCCATTTATCTCTCTCCCTCTCCTTATTCTCTCTCCCCATCCTCCCTCTCTCCCCACCTAGCTAGCCTCCTCATCCCCCTCTCGCTCTTTCTCCATCTCCTCTCCACCTTCTCCCCCCTCATTTCCCCCTTCTCCCCATTTGTCCTTCCCCTTTCTCCCTCCCTCCCTCCCTCCTCCCTCTCTCTCTCTCGTCTCTCTCTCTCATCTCTCTCCTCTCTGCTCTCTCCTCAGTCCTTCTCTCGCTCTCTTCTTGCTCTCTCTCTCTCTCTCTCTTGCTCATCTCTCTTGCTCTCTCTCTATCTCTCTCTCTTGCTCTCTCATCTCATCTTGCTCTCCTCTCCTCTCTTGCTCTCTCTCTTGCTCTCTCTCTTCTCTCTCTCATGCTCTCTCTCTCTTGGCTCTCTCATCTTGCTCTCATAATCTTCTCTCTCTCTCTTGCTTCTCTCTCTCTCTCTGCTCTCATCTCTCTCTCTTGCTCTCTCTCCTTGCTCTCTCTCTCTCCTCTTGCTCTCTCTCATTCTTGCTCTCTCTCCCTTGCTCCTCTCTCCCTTGCTCTCTCTTCTCTCTTGCCTCTCTCTCTCTGCTCTCTCGTCCTCCTCTTGCTCTCTCTCTCTTGCTCTCTCTCTCTCTTGCTCTCTCTCTCTCTTGCGGACTCTCTCTTCTCCTCTCTGCTCTCACCTTGTCTCGCTCTGCTCTCTCTCTCTCTTGCTCTCTCTCTCTCTCTGCTCTCATCTCTCTCTTCTCTCTCTCCCCTACTTGCTCTCCGTACGCTCTCTCTGCTCATCTCTCCTCTCTCTTGCTCTCGTCTTCTTCTCCTCCCTCTTGCTCTCTCTCCTCTCATTGCTCTCTCTCTTGCTCTCTCCTCTCTCTCTGCTCTCCTCTCTTGCTCTCTCTCTCATTGCTCATCTCCTCTTGCTCTCTCTCTCTTGCTCTCTCTCCCAGCATTCTCTCTCTCTCCTCTCTCTCTCTCTCCTTGCTCTCATCTCTGGCTCTCTCTCTCCTCTCTTGCTCTCTCTCTTGCTCTCTTCTCTTGCTCCTCTCTCTTGCTCTCTCTTCTTCTCTCTTGCTCTCATCTCTTGCTGCAATCTAACTCTCCATCCCTTCGCTTAGCTCCTCCCTCCTCTCTCTCTTGCTCTCTCTCTCTCTTGCCTCCTCCTCTCTCTCTTTCTCTCTCTCTCCTCTTGACTCTCTCTCTTGCTCTCTCTCTTCTTGCTCTCTCTCATATCTTGCTCTCTCTCTCTCTTGCTCTCTCTCTCTCTGCTCTCTCTCTCTCTTGCTCTCACGCTCTCCCTCATTGCTCTCTCATCTCTCTCTTGCTCTCTCTCTTGCTCTCTCTCTCTTGCTCTCTCTGCGTCTCTCTCATGCTCGCCTCTCTGCTCTCTCTCTCTCTCTACTCTTGCTCTCTCTTCCTTCTTTGGCCTCCGTCTCTCTCTCTTGCCCTCTCTTTGCTCTCTCTCTCTTCTCTTGCTCTCTCTTCATGCTCCTCTCCTCTCCTAATCTTGTTCTCTCTTCATTGCGGCTCTCTCTCTCTCTCTTCTTGCTCTCTCTCTCATGGCTCTCTCTCTCTCCTGCTCCTCTCTTTCTCTCTTGCTCTCTCCTCTCATCTTGCTCTCTTCTCTCGTCCTCTTGCTCTCTCTCTCTCTTTTGCTCTCTCTGCTCTCTCTCTCTCTCTCTTGCTCGCTCTCATTGCTCACTCTCTCTTGCTCTCTCTCCTTCTTGCTCACCTCTCTCTCTCTTCTGCTCTCTCTCTATGCTACTCTCTCTCTCTCTTGCTCACTCTACTCTTGATCTCTCTCTCTCTCTTGTTCTCTCTCTTGCGACTCTCTCTCTCTCTCTTGCTCTCTCTCTTGCTCTCTCTCTCATCTGCTCCTCTTGCTCTCTGAGCTCTCTCTCCCTCTTGCTCTCTCTCTCTACTTGGCTCTCTACTCTCTTCTTGCTCTCTCTCTCTCCTTGCTCTCTCTCTCTCTTGAGCTCGCTCTCTCTCCTTGCTCTCTCTGCCCCTATTGCCTCTCTCTCTCTCTCTCTCTCTCTTGCTCTCTCTCTCTTTGCACTCTCTCTCTCTCTCCCTCATTGCTCGCTCTCTTGCGTCTCTCTCTCTCCCTTGCTCTCTCTCCTTCTTGCTCCTCTCGCTCTCATGTTGCTCTCTCTCTTGCTCTCTCTCTCTCTCTTGCTCTCTCTCTTGCTCTCTTCTCTCTCCTCTCTTGTACTCTCTCTGCATCTCTCTCTCTCTCTCTTGCTCTCTCTCCTCTGCTCTCTCTCTCTCTCCTTGCTCTCTACTTTACTCCTTGCTCTCTCTCTCTCTCTAGCTCTCTCTCTCTCTTGCTCTCTCTCGTCCCCGCATTTTCCCTTCTAATCTCTCCCTCTCCACTCTTAAAAAAAAAAAAAAAAAAAAAAAATGGTGGGCCTCCGCAGGACCCCAAGGATCAGATGAGAATGGTTCGGGTAGGGAGGAAGTGGATAGGAGGAGCAGTGGAAAAGGATGGAACAAGGGTGGGAGAGAAAATTAGAAGCTTTGACTTTCTGAAAAAATGAGAGGATAACAAGAGGCTCCTCAGTGAAAATTGGAAAGGTGGATTTGTAGAAGAGACAAAGAATATGGAGGCACAAAGTCGAAACTGCAGAAGCCAAGATAAGGTCCTAGAAGATTTGAGATAAATAGCGGCTGAGCGAGAGTTACAAGGGGCAGTGACGCAGTAAAGACAACAAGCATATGAAGCTGCGAGGCTGAACAGGAAGGAAGGAGAATCTATGAATTCTATGCTAAGGTCCACATCACATCTGCCAAGGAGGACGCACAGGAGTGAAAGGGAAGAATCAACTGAGTTGACAGATGGGAGGGTGATAGTTCGAATGCTGAGCACAACAAGAGCTATCAAGAGCCAATGGAAAAAACAAGGAGAAACTGACCGACATACAGGCAGGATCCAAGAGCACCCCCCCAAACAGCGAGGGTGAGCAATGCGAGGAAGAAAGGGCAAAATCTATGTTTATCCATGTGGCTCTCAGAGAGATAGGAGAAAGGACACACACTGAAAGGAAGCAGGAAGAAAGGAAGGAGATTGATAAAATCATAACAGAATAGTAGGTGAAGAGAGGATCGAGATTGTAAATTTTTCACAGAGAATAGGGGGGCACTCGGAAGGTGAGAAACCGACCAATCAAGCTGATTCCTCAGGACGGAAACAGTGCGGATAAACAGGATCCTCCAAGAGAAACCACGATTGAAATACTCGAAGACGTACAAGAGGGTGTTCCTAGACAGAGACAGAACAAAATCAGAACGACAGCAGCTGAGGGAGAGGACAAAAAAGGCGAAGGCGCTAGAAAAGAGACAAGGAGGGAACCAGCAGAGAGTCTGTTCAGAGCAGGACAAGACAGCAAGGGCACGACACACACACAACTACTCTCAAACCTATACAACCTATCTACACCATCCCAACACACCCTACAATCCATACCCACCCAGCCTCCACCCAACACCAAGCTATAGAAACCCACAGTATGCCACCAGTCTCCCACCCCTCACAGGGAGGCCCCCCAAACCACAAGTGGTTTGTGAAAAGGAAACTGAGGTATGGATAAACAACAAACGCTCTGATGGAATAACAAATAAGTGGGAGGAGTGGCAGAGAAAGAGTCAAAGAAGCATCACCTGACATCGTATACCTCACAGAAACCAAGGCTTACAGGTATATAACAGATGCCATCTTTCCAACGGGATACCTAAATCCTGAGGTAAAACAGAGGGAACAGGGGGGGTGGAGGTAGTGGTCGTTGCTGATGCAAAAATCGCTGGAATTTTGATGAGGCTGGAGAGAGAAGATAGCGAGAAGAAAGTGATTACTTAGTGGGAACACTTCACTCTGGAGGTCCAAAGGTGGTAATAGCAGTGATGTATAACGCCCACCACAGAACAGCAGGAGGCCCAAGCAAGAGTAACGACGTAGAGCAATAAGCGATGGTTGACACACAAGCTAGAGTGGCCCAAAGAGCTCATGCATGCAGGGCAAAGCTCCTGATCATGGGTGCCTTTAACCACAAGGAGATAGTTTGGAGAACTTGGACCCACATGGGGGCCGAAGATTACTTGGAGGGCTAAGATGATGAGGTGGTGACTGGAGAACTTCATGTACCAACACGTAAGGGACACTACAAGAGCGAGAGAAGGATGAACCAGCAAGGCTGGACTTAGTATTCACCTCAAGTAGTGGCAGATAATCGAGACATCACATATGAAAAACCCCTGGGGCAGTGACATGTGGTTGTAAGCTTCGAATACAACAGTAGAGCTACAAGTGGAGGGAGAAGCAGGAAGGGTCAGGACGAATGAAGCCTAAACTACAAAAAGGGGACTACACAGGAATGGAGGAACTACCTGAAGCGGGTTCAGTGGGACAGAGAACTGCAGGAAACCAGTTAATGAAGATGATGGAATATGTAGCAATAAAATGCAAGGAGGCTGATGAGAGGTTTGCGTTACCTCAAGGGTAACAGGAGTAAAAAAAAGCCGGATGAGCCCATGTTTTACCCCCAAGGTGCAGGGAGGCAAAAACCAAGTGTGGCTAGGGAATGTGAAGGAAATAAAGAAGGCAAAGGACCCAGACGAAATAAGGAACAGTCGTAGAGCCTAGAAATGAATATGCACAACTAAGAAGGGAGGACCCATAACAACTATTAAAAAGACATAGCAGCGAAAGCCAAAATCTGCCCGAAACTGTGTACAGTCCACATCAGGAGAAAACAAACAGTCAAGGACCAGGTGAATCAGGCTAAGAAGGAAGGAGGAGAGACAACAGGAAATGACGCGGGAAGTATGTGAAGAACTCAACAAGAGATTCAAAGAAGTGTTCACAGAGGAGACAGAAGGACCCCAGAAAGACGGAAGGTGGGGCACACCACCAAGTGCTTGGAGACACGGTTTCCACACAACCGAGGAAGAAGTGAAGAGGCTTCTGAGTGAGCTAGATACCTCAAAGGCAATGGGAGCAGATAACATCTCCCCCTGCGGGTATTGAGAGAGGAGACAGAGGACGCTATGTGTACCCCTAACAACAATATCAATACATCTATCGAACAGGGAGATTGCCTGAGGCATGGAAGACAGCAAATGTAGCCGCAAATCTTTAAAAAAGGAACAGACATTAAATTAAATCTACAGACCAGTGTCACTACATTATAGATATGCAAAATCATGGGAAGATTATCAGAGAGAAGAGTGGTGGAACACCTAGAAGGAATACTCATCAACAGCAGCCAGCATGGTTTTCAGGGACGGGAAATCCTGTGTCACAACCTACTGAGTGGTGTACATCAGAATGAATTTTTCAATACACATGATCATTGTGACAGCAGTAATAGCAAGAGAGAGAGGGTGGGTGATTGCATTGTTTCTTGGACTGCAAGAAGGCGTTCCTCTCGAGCGACACCACACAGATCACACACAAGAGCATTGGTGGCAACAAACTGGAGGAAACGCAAGCAGGGAAATAACCAGAGGGAAGGCACTACAATGGAATCCACGATGCGGAATACTTGTCCAGGAAGTACATGCAGCGAGTCATGGTAACGTGGCGAGGTGTCACGAGTGGGTCACCGTGTGACCAGTCGGGGTCCCGCGCAGGAGGTCAAGTTCCATAGGACAGTTGCATGTTTCTGGTATTTGTGAACGACTGACGGAAGCGTATAGGACCTCTGATGTGTCCCTTTTGCAGATGACGTGAAGTTTTATGAGAAGAATACACTCCGATCGAAGACCAGGCAGAACTAAAAGAGGATCTGAACAGGCTGGCAGAACTGGTCCAGCAATTGTGACTCGGCATAGGAGTTCAAACACCACCAAGTGCAAAGTCATAAGATTGGGGAAGCAAAGAAGGCCGCAAACGGAGTACAGTCTAGGGGGTCGAGAGATCTACAAACCTTCACTCAAGGAAAAAGATCTTGGGGTGTAGAGTAAACACTCAGGCACATCTCCTGAAGCGCGCACATCAACCAAATAACTGCTAGCAGCATATGGCGGGCTCCTAGCAAACCTCCAGACAGCATTCCGACATCATTTAATAAGGAATCGTTAGGACCGCTGTAACAACCGTAATAATGCGTTAGGCCCATATTGGAGTATGCGTGCACCATTTTGAATAGCCCACTACCTACCCAAGCACTTAAAGCAAACTAGAGAAAGTGCAAAGGTTTGTCAACAAGACTAGTCCCAAGCCTATGAGGTATTTCTAAGCGAGGAGAGTTAAGGGAAATCAACCATGATAACGATCACTGGAGGACAGGAGAGATAGGGGGGACTATGATAGCGACATACAAAATACTGAGAAGAATTGACAAGGTGGACAAAAAACAGGTATGTTCCAGAGATTTGACACAGTAACAAGGGACATCAGTTGAAGCTAAAGACATAGATGAATCACAGGGATGTTAGGAAGTATTCTCAGCCACAGAGTAGTCAGTAAGTGGAATAGTTTGGGAAGGCGATGTAGTGGAGGCAGGGATCCTACTAGCTTTAAGCAGAGTACGATAAAGCTCACGGCTCAGGGAGAGTGACCTAGTAGCGATCAGTAAGAAGGCGGAGGGACCAGGAGCTCGGACTCGACCCCGCAACCTCAACAGGTGAGTACAACATAGGTGGAGTACATCACACACACACACACACCACACACACACACACACGCACACGCACACGCACAACATGCCACACATGCATCACATTGGCACACATGTGATAATGCTTTAATTTACAGCTAGCAAAGGTCAGGGTACATTTCTCCAGAAGGTCTGCAATATACCACTGAGGAATAAAATACTTTTGCCATTTTCTTGAAAGCCACTAGTAATTCGAGCAGATAATATCTCCGAAAATGCATCGCATGCTGGTGGCCTTTATTTTGTGTTTAATATTTCATTACATGTAAAATTTACTAAATTTTTGTATACCGCAGAAAAGAAATTATTGTATTATTGTTTCCACAAGGTATATTATTTGTAGCAGTTATATGGTATTTTATAAAACATGAAGTCTCCAGGTTATAATACTGCTTCGTCACAATTCATAAATCATTTTTACATAATTTTGTACTAATTATGTTCTGTACTTTAATGAAATAAAAGCTATGTTTAATTTTAGAAATATATTAACTCTTAGGCTTGAATTTGCTGAAATACTCATCATAAACTAAGTTTTTTCTAAAGTAAGTAAGTAAGTAAGTTTATTCAGGAGTATACACAAATACAGTTACATAGACTATCATACATAGCAGTCATATGTGTAAGAACCTAGGATAAACACCAAAAAAGTCAGACAGAGTGACTATTTCGCATTGGGGTTCCTTTACTTATTACTAAATGTCAGCGGAATTTTTGTTGAAACTAGTATCATATGGATATTATTTGTAAGGTTATTATTATTAATATTAATGAAAAATGATTAATGTGTGTGTGAGGGTTGGCAGCCGTGGTGTGACGTGTTTGTGTGTGAACGGACGTGACGTCACAAGGTGCTGTACGTGGACACGGACACACTGTTGTTGCTGCTGCTGATCAATTGATATCTCTGCTGGTTGCTCCATACACTCTGGTAAGGAAGAGCATAAATATGATGTACACTTCTTTCATCTATTAATTAGGAAGGAGGGAAGCGCTAGACTCGTAGTGGAGACAAGAACCCCAGTGTAAATAAGTCGCTATTAACCCTTTTTTTGAGGGGAGGAATATTATCCTAGATAATTTTACTCTGAGGTTTGAGGACGCTCACAGCTCTTAAGAGTTTCTGTGTTCCCTTGGATTGAACCTGAATACCTCCCGCCCCAGGATGTGACCTCTACGATTTAGTTGTCTTCCTCATGAACCTAATAACTACACTTGATGATAATATTATTTCTTACCAGTACATGTACAAGGTAAAACAGCCTAGCTGAACATCACTGACATATTAATACATAGAAAGCGACTTGTTATGCAACAGAATTTCACAGGCAAATTAGACTCAGTTTTGTCCCAGTGATGCGACCTCCACCAGTCCCTAACCCCCAGGTACCTGTTTTACTGATGGGTGAACATGGACAATCAGGTGTAAAGAAACAGCACCCATATGTTTCTACTTCTCTGGCCGTTGTGAACCTAGAGCTTAAACCACCAGGCAACGGGGCCCACCGTGCCAGATAAAATGATGCAGGTGGGGCGGAAGCATGATAATACTTGCTGCAATAAGAATCACAGTAAACAGGTGATATCACAATATACAGAACAACCATAGTGAAAAAATATACCCCGATGGAAATAAGTCAGACTTTTTTTGGGGTATATGCTGTAATCTACACACATGCATGCATGTATGATAATTTATGTAACTAATTTGTGTGTACCTTACCTGTATAAACTTGCTTATTCCAAGCACTTTTGTGATTTGCTCACATTATTCACGGAACTGTGATTAATGTGAGAAATCATTAAAGCATAACTTGGAAGTTTACCATTATTATCAGTGGTTGTTTTGCATGCAGAATTATCTTGAAGATTAAGAAGCACTTGCAATAGTATGATGTCTTTTTATTGAGAAACATTTTACTTACATAGTAACTTGCGCTGCAATAGTCAGAAGTAGTAGGTGTAGTATAAAAAGATGTAACAGTCCCTCACCTCACAGAAAATATTTTTTGTGGTCTTATAAATTCTCGTTAAAAAAGTTCATATATCGCATTGATTCTTCTTTTGTGATTAATTCAATATCACCATTATCCAGTCATCTTTTGATTAGAAGTCGATATTTTCCTACTGTGAATTTGTATTCTTTCCATATATACAAATGGTAAAAAGTATTAGCAAGCATTAACCCAAGAATGCCAGTGTTTTAGTTGTTGGATAACTTGTGGTTATGCCTAAATTTGTCCCTTTGTTTACCTTTTAATGTTCATAAAAAAAACAAATAATTATTGTCATTGTAGTTTGGAAGATATGCTCTGCAATAAACATGGACTTTTCTGCATGCACAATCATATGTTACCCATCTGTACAAACATCGTATCATGTGGAAATATATTCGTTGAATGCAGAAATTTTGCCACCTGTATGACTCTTAACAACTGGCATTTGAAAAGGGCAGGTGCTGACATACTGAGAGCAAATAAAATTGATGAAATATAAATTTTTTTTTTTATAATAATTTTGTGCATTTACTTTACTTATTACAGTACTGAACATATTCTCGGCAATACTCTAATTTTTCACTATTTTGTAAGCTGGAAATTGTTATAAAATATCCCAAGGTGTAAGGTGTTTTTTGGGCTCTCGGAGACCATTTAACAAATAGTTTATGGTTGAAAAATGCTAACAAAGTTTCTGAAGCATCTAGTACTTTGAAAACAACTGAGGTTAGGAAGGACACACACCTAAATAACTTTGGCTTTTAAATTTAGGGGGTTGGGGGGTGGGGGGGAAGACCTTAATCGTATTATTAACCCTTTGACTGTTGGCGACCCCAAATCATAACCCATAAACGGTCCAAACGTATAAAATTTTTCTCAATATTTGATAGTATGGTAAAATAAAAGGTAGATCATCTTTTTTTTTTTTTTACATTGAAAAGTGTAAAAAAACTTGGATCCTATGTTTTTTTTTTTTGTTATATGTATTTGAAAATATTAAAAAAAAAAAGTAGATCTGACTTTTGGGAGCACTATCATGTTGAATTGTAGATCTGCTTGGACCATTTACGATTAGTGCCTGGTTTCGCAAAATTTTCAAAAAAAAAAATCTTAACCCTTTCAGGTCCAAGGCCCAAATCTGGAGTCAACGCACCCAGTTTCACAAGAACAATTAAAAAAAAAAAATTTGTTATTTTTCTTTCTTATGAAATCGTAGAGACATCTTTTTGTGAAGGTAATAAAACAAAAAGTACGAAATTTGGTGGAAAATTGAACGAAATTATGCTCTCAGCAAATTTGATGTGTCAGCGATATTTACGAATCAGGCGATTTTGGCCGACGTGTTGACTCCTCATTTTAGGCCAATTACATTATTCCAAATCAACCAAATTCTTACTATTCACTAGTATTACTTCATATCATCGATTGAGCACAATGAAATCGCCAAGTCAAACTGTTTCAAACTACAAAATAAAGTTTTCGGGAAATTGTTAATTTGGCCAATTTAACACAAAGTTCAAATATTCCAATTTCAAAAATAGGGTCCATAATGAAACAATGTAGGCATTCCTGCACGTAAAACCTACACATTTCCACTGTTCATATAGTTTATGAGTTTATCTTGAGGCTTTACAAAATAAATTCCATTTTCTGATTTTTATTTCCATACTGAATTTTTATTCACAAGTACCAAAAAATATAAGATTTACTGTTATGACAATACTGTAATAATTGTATAAATATCATCCACCCCAATATTTTGAATGAATTTAAGACCCACCAGCTGACGTGTATTAGACGTGTAGAGTCGTTTGTTTACATCTAATATCGGCAAAAATTTAACATTTCCGCTACATTGAGCTCAGTTCAAGCCATTTCCATGCTAAAACCAGATCAAAATCATTCTATTTCTGTAATATGTCTTCCATTTCTAACAAATGAGACCAAAAATCGCAAATACAACTATAAAAAACATATTACGAAAAAAATAACTGCAAAGTTGCTGTTTTTTAATCGAAATCATGATTTCATTTTTTTCTCTCATTATACACAGTGTCTGCAGGATCTGTTTTATGTTGTGCATCACATACCACATAGATGTATTCTCTCATATCAAGGCCAAATGTACCACTCACAGTCTATTATCAGAGTGAGCTGAGCTCATGGCGTAGATCTAGGTTTGGACCCTGAACGAAAGCCGTAGACGATCTTACGGACGACGCCTAAAGGGTTAAATGATGGAGAAATAGTTTTATCTGATGTTAATGACACCAAAAGTACGAATTGATGGAAAACTTAATGAACTATGCCTCGTGAAGTAGTGATACTAGGTGAAGTTTACACATTGGCGATTCGCCCCAACTCTTTGAGCCCTATTTTCACCCAGTTCCATATGTTCCATCGACCAAATTTGTGAGCTATTTCTTTAGAAAACATTTGTTCTATCGATTGAGTACAAAGAAACCACCCATTCTTTACTGATTTCAACTACCCAATAAAGTGGACACGAAATTGGGCAATTTGGCCAATTTCAACGCAAATTAAAAAAGATGGCCAATTTTCAAAATAGGGTACCAGAATGAACAATGCACACATTCCGGGCACTAAAATTATTATTTCTCTGTTTCATGATGCAGTCATGTCTCCAGCCCCATTACTCTTGCTTCTATTTTGAATTTTTTATGCACAAAAAGAGATGATTTACTGTTATACAGATTTACTGCATTAATATGTAAATAATTGTATAGAATAAAGTCAACCCATTCGTGACTGCGTATTAGAATGGCTAGTTGGACATATTATTGGACAATGACATCATTATTCTTGAAAACATCGGTGCAAAAAATTGAACATTTCCACTACTTTTGAGCTCAATTTCAAGGTCTTTTTCATCGAAAACCAATCAAAATCACTCTCTTTCTGTCTAATAGTCTTCCATCTTTCATGTGAGACGCAAGAAAACTAGAATACAACCTTAACACTATGGTGGCAAAAATCTACCTCAAAGTCATCATTTTACTCCAAAAATGCAATCCAAGGCTTTTTTTTCTCATGCACTGGCGTGCTTCAGAATGGGGGGGGGGTGCTGCACACACTGACCCCATACAGACCCATTCTCTGCGTTGGTGGGCCTACCAGCTTTCTCTCACGCTCGCTTGATTTTCAAGTCCGCAGAATTTTGGAGTATGAATACATCAAAAACACTGGCTCGTAAAGACCTATATACTATAGCGACCTAATCGGTCATAGGGTTAGCTAAATGTGGTTGTTTTAAAAACACATTTTTACGCAAACAACTGAAGAGACTAAACCACTAAATCGAGTGTAAACAAGAAGACACTGCAGTGTATGTAACACTAGAGCGATAACAAACTTTGAGCAGTTTAGCCAGCTGTTGAGAGGTTTCAATTTTTCAGAATTTAGAATAATGGGGAATCTTTTACGCACTTTATTGAATTATATCATTAAATAAAAAGTCTTGGCATGCACATAAGCAATTACCTATGAATACCCCAGCAATAAAAATTATTGGATGAATCTAAGATTCAGTTTGCAGATACAAGTGGAACTCCGGTTTTTTTCCGCACACCTCCAGTTATCAAACATTTTGTTCTAGGATCCGTTTTTTTGTGTGACAATTTTGTTGCCAGATATCGGTACCTTGATCCGGTAATCGGACGCTCTGCTCGCGCCCGAGGACACCCACCACTACACATTTCAGTCTGCCTCTGTACAACAGGTTCGTGTGAGCATTTACTTCGCGCATTCTAAAACATTTGTTAATCCTTGTGTTTTTGGTGCTTGAGTTTATTAATTGTGACTGCGATAATAAGCCACCGATGGGCCCAAAGGAAAGTTCTAGTGGCCTTGGTTTCTACATGTTATAATATTGTTTAGTAAGTTTCTGTTATTAATGATTGTTTATTATGTCATGGAGGGGCTGGAGATCAAGTGTGGGTGGTAGTGATAGGAGCGTGAGTAAGATAGGAGTGGTAGGGGTGTAGATGGCATTGGAGAGTTAGAGGACTGGGGTTCTTATATGACTTCACACTAAGTCAGATATAACACATATTGTCAGATATTGAGGACAGTGTGGGATTTGCGATAAAGGAAGTTTAATAAAGCTGGTGTAAAATTTTTAAAAAAATTTAAAGGGGAACCCTGGTCGGGGGGGGGGAAAAGGGGAATTTATACCAAAAAGGGGAAAAAAAAACCATTGGGGGGTAAAATTTTTAATCAAAAATTTTTTTAAAATACACCAAACACTTTTAAAATGAAATTAAAATTTCCCAAAATTTACAGTTTTTATCCAAATTTTTGGGGGAAATAAAAAATTTTGTGGAAAAAAAGGTTTTCCAAACTTTTTAAAAAACTTTTAAAAGCTTTAAAAAAGTAAAAAAAATTGAAACCCAAAAAAAAAAAAATTTTAAAAAAGTCTTTTTAAAAAATTTTTGTTATTTTGTAAAGTTCATTAAGGTTTTTCTTTTAAATTTTGCCGAAATAAGTATTTATTTAAAAAAGGGGATTTTTCCCCTTTTTTCCCAAATTTTTTTGTGTTTTTAAAAAAAAAATTTTTTTTGAAATAATTGGTTTTTTTAAAATGACCCAATTTTTTTTTTGGGTAAAAAATTATCGGAAATTTTTTTCTTTGGAATTTTCCTTAATTTTTTTTTTTTTTTTGGTTTGGTTTTGGGGTGGGGGGGGGCCTTTTTTAAAAAAAAAAAAAAAAAAAAAAAAAAAAAAAAAAAAAAAAAAAATTTCTTAGAAAAAAAAAATTTTTTTTTCCCCGAGTAAAGAACCAAAATTCAAATTTGGTCAAAATTGGAAAATGCTCCCCCAATTTCTTCCCCAAAAAATGCTTTCCCAAATTTCCCCAAAACGGACCCCTTTTTCAAATTTCCTTTTTTTCCATTGCCAAAAACTCTAGTTTTTTTTAAATTCTTTTCTAAAAGTGAGAAAAAAAAATTTTTCATTGGACTCCCAAATGGTGGCGTTTTGTTTTGGATTTAAGAAAAAAAAAAATGTTTAAAATAGGGTTAGAAAAAAAACAGGGAGTTTTTGGGCCCCCAAAATAACTACCCTTTTTATTAGTCCATTTTTAGGTTTTTTATTTGGGCTTTTTTTTTTTTTTACACCAAAAAAAAATTTTTATGATGAGTTAATTTTGTTGGGGAAAAATTTTGGCCCATGGAAAAAAAAAAATTTTAAAAAAATTTTTATTACTTTTGGATTTTTTTATTGAAAATTGGTAAAAAATTCGAACTTTTTGTATTTGACCATTTTTTAGGTTTTTTCCCGTGAAAAAAAAATACTCTATTTTGTAAAATGTTTTTCCATTTTATCATAAGACCAGAAAAGGGGAATAAACTAAAATATTAAAAAATACACCTAAAGCCGGAAACCAAAAAAACGATATTTTTTTTTATCCCCCAATTTTCGAAATTTTTTTTAGGGACATCCCCAACCCCAATTTCTCAATTGGGCCCCTCCCAAACCCCTTTCCCCTCCCGTTGTTTTAAGGGGGCCCAAAAAGGATTTAAGCAAAAATTTTGATATTTATAGTCGAAACATTGGTTAAAAAGTTTTTGGGAACTTGGGGGTTTTTTAAACATTTTTTGGAAAAAAATTTTTTTTAAATTTGGAAAAAACTTTTTATCTAAGTTATAAACTACTAAAATAAAAAAAATTTTAAAATTTTTATTTAAACGAATTTTCTTTTTCCCAACCCCTTCTCTGGTGGATAATTGAGTGATCACTGTGCGGATAATGAAAAAAAAAATGAAAATATACATAAAAAACTTTTGAACCCTACAAAAATTAAAACAAGCAAATGGAATGACAAAGGGGATGAAATTCAGTGCAAAGAAAGAAAAATGCTCTGTAATCGAATGTGAGAAAGGGGAACAACGAAAAGATCTCTTTAAAAAAAATTTGGGAAAAAAGAAACATTAGGAGGCCCCTAAAAAGAAGTAGCATTTTTACATTCAATAGAATTCCTCTGAAAAAATTATTAACACAGAAAAAAATTTTGTATGCTGGCAAAATGGGAAAACACAACAGAAATTTGACTATTATCCACACACCAGTAACCCTGCAGTGCCTGGACTTAAGTCCAGTTTGTTTTGGGGTTAAAAGCAATACTACTTTTTTTTTTCCTTTTGGCACCCCCCCTCGGGGGGTAGGCCCGGTACTTGAAAGAAAAGAAGATGCACATAGGTAACAAGTGTGAGGAAGGGACTGGGGGATGGAAAGCCACTTATCTCTGACATTAATTGGGTATTTTATTTATCTCATTCTTGCAACAAAATAATTTCAAAACAATATGTTAATTTTGTTTTTTACTTTTTTCAGACCAACAAACTCAAAAAAAAAAATAACAGGAAAAGGAGAAGGGCTTTTAAAAAGTAAACTTTCTGACAAGTTTCTACTTTTTCTCCCCAGTGTGCTCTCCCTTTAAGAGAAAGGAAATAATATTTTTAAAAAAAATTATGCCAAAATTCAAAGTTTTTTATATACAGCAACAGGCTAAATTAATTTACTTTAATTTTTGATCCCTATTTGCCAACCAAGGACTCACTATTCTGTCAGGTAGTTATTTTAAGGGGGAAATCTATGCTAATCAATAAAGGCCCCCACAGTGTACACACTTGCCCTTTCTTAGAGTACTTTTTCCTTAAAAATTTATCCCATACCTAAAACAGACTGGTGGGCTCTGTATTAAGAAGCCTTTTGCACTCAAAGGGGGAATGGTTCAAACTATTATTGACTTTTTATTACGGGATGGAAAACAGGTTAACAATTTCCAGTGAATTGAGAAAAAGAACTGTTTACTGCAGTTTTGGGGAATATGCAGTTTTTAAGTTTCTTTTTTTTTCAGATCAACCTGCCCTTTAGGGGGATGGCTAGTGAAAAAAAAATTAATTAACCCAAGAAAAACTTAAGTAAGTTTTGGGAACAGCAACTAACCGGAAGTACATTTGTATGGCTGATCACTTTGCGATCGCATAAAATGGGAAAAAAAATTTTAAATGTTTTTACCCAGGAAATTTCTGCTCTTTTCTTTCCATTCAAAAGCATCAAAAACAGGTGAAATTTTTAATCAAATAAATTATTTTTTCTTCTTTTGTGTTTCTTTTTCCTTTTATTTCCTTTCCAATTTAGAGGCGGGCTGAGAAGAAGTCTCGGGGTGAATTTTTTCATCCATTAACGGGGATATTTTGAAATAAAACCCAACTTTGATTTTAGAATTCAGAATAAAAAAAAAAAAATTTCTTTACATGCCATATTGGAACTCAAGAGGAAAAAAAGTGACAACATTAAAATTTTCAAATCATAGTAACATGGAATGGACAGGGCTCAACCTATACAGGAGTCAAAAATAAAACAAAACAGCGAGCTAACCCTAACCAGCTGCCTCTAAAAGGGTTCACCAAAAAGATATTTTCTACACAACAGAAAGGCACAGTGAGGCCCAAAATTTCTTCCCCATGGTTTTACAGCAATATACTTAGTTGGATGAATCCTCTTTTAACCGTTGGTCCAGTGGTTAACACACGGCCCCAAGTTTAGGATAACTGCCATGGATTCGAGCCCGCCCATTTTTGGGATTTACAACCAACTTTAATTTTTAAGTCCATAAAAAAATACAGCAAAAGAAAATATACAGGAAAGACTCGAACCAGCAACAAGGAAAAACAAAGGTCATAATTTTAAATTAAAAAAATGGTGGGCAAAAAGGTCTTTTAAAAATTTCTTTACAAAAAAAACTGGCTGATAGTTGCAATGGCTCCAAAGTGAGGTAATGTGGCTACAATTACTGGATAATTTTTCACTTCATAACAAATTATACATGGGAAACCCCTGAGCTGGCTCTTTTTCTACAATTTCAACTGCATTACCAAGACTGTAGGTACGAAATAAAATTGTAATAAAATCGAGATTGGGTAATTCCGATTATGAAATTAAAAAAAAAAAAAATAAAAATCCAGATTAAGATATACAGATTAAAATTTAAATAATTATAACTGGTAATTTAAACAAAATTTTAAAACCGTTTTTGTAAGATTAACAATTATTTTGCCATTTAAAATTTTTTTTAAGACTTCCTTCCCCCAACACAAAAAAATTTCATTGAAGTGTATAATATGCCAGAAGTGAAAAGGGAATGCCAAAATATTCCATTACTGCATTTTACTCACAGACCAGCCTGCAAACCAATCCCATCCTAGTAATCTGATCAAAGACAATTCAGCTTTTCCCGGGCACCCAAACCTGACCTTTGACCCTCTGTGACACCACTGTTTTCCCCCTTTAGACCACCTGGAGGGACCTTTAAACCCCCTGAGACAGGACCTGAAACACAACAACCTTAAGGCAGTTTGTTGGGGAGTCTCACTGTGCCCCCAAAATGTGCATCCCCAGGGTCAGAATTTTTTCATGGGTTTTTCTTTTAAATTTGTCAAGGCTTGTCTTTCTATCAAATTTTTTCTAGGCACCAAGTGACAAAACACTGCCCCCTTTACAATATTTTGCAACAATCCATCACTTTAAAATGTAAAAAATTTTCACAGGATGTACTATTTTTCGTCAAAAAATTAGACCAGGGTAAAGGGGATAATTTTACTCGCATTACAAAGGAAACGGATAAAGGGTTGTGAGGGCGTTTTATATTAAAATCCTTTTTTTAAGGATTGTAAAAATGGGATATCCTGTTCAGTTTCCCTTTGTGTTTTCCATGTACAGATCTTCCATATCAATAATGGCTGTCTATATTTTGCCCTATCTGTGCCCCAAAATTTAATGGTGAAACATCTATATATGTGTACTCATGTTCTAAAAGCTTTCCCTTTTTTCCAATTTGGTTCCCAGTATTTTGTAATCATGTGCAACTTTTCTTTTTCCCAGGTGGCTTGATCGGGTGGCCTGGAACGTGTGGCTTAACTTTTAGCCGAAGTATGAACCCCAGGGGTGTAGTGTTTATACCTTTTTTCTTACTCTTACTCTCACTCCTGAGTCAGGCTTGTCTGATGCTTGCCTGGTCAACCAGGCCCACATGGCCATCCAGCCCAGCTCAAACACATTTCACATAAACATCACAATTTTATCCAATTTATTAATTTCCCCTTGACAATGGAATTTTACTAATCAGGATTAATTTTACATTTGGTCTCCATGCGTACTTGCTAAGGCACACAAAAAAAATGAAGCTAAAACACACATTTTTGCTGAAGTGCGTGGATCACATTAAATTTTCTCATCTTATAACTTTCATGGACTCCAACCACAGTAGTAACACTGCTTATTTGCACACTATACTTGAATACTGTAATATGCAAGCTTGCTAAGACATTCTGTTAAGGCTTGTAAACCCCTTTAGAATACCACTTACCATAAACCCCCCCTAAACCCCCAATTTTGAGTTTCCCCCACCAAATATTCTACTTAGTTATAAATTGGGAAAAGGGGGACACTACCCAATTACAAATTGGGTAGTCCTTTTCTCTTCTCCACAACCTATCTTGAATCTCACTCTCCTCAGAAAAACATTTTTACAATATTAATGCACCCTCTTTTCTTCTCCACTATTCACCCTATTAAAAGGCTTTTCTAAATTTATGAAAGTAACAGCCCACCTCCTTGCTTACTTATACATTGAAATACAAGCACTTGCATTATGCCTTTCCCCTAACCTTTCCCCAAAATCTCTTGTTTTCCATCTTGCCACAAGATGTGCATTACTTTTTTAATGTCATAAAATTCACCAAAAATTCACAATTCATTACAAAACCAGACCACCTGATCCCTTTCCTTATATAGCTTATTATGAAACACAGTAAAAACCCAATAAGTCAAATGAGTCCATTTTCCAACAAGCACCAATGAAATGTTGTATCTAAATTCAAAGTGTGCAAGGAAATAATTTCCTGTTGAATGCATCATAAAGTTTTTCAAATAAGCTGTGAGGGGGTGCTGCACTGCCCGGATGGTTATAACCCATAATTACACTTTCCTGTGCTTTTTAACGGTTATGTACCTACTCGAGCTACAGTTTTTACAATTGTTGAATGTTGGTGACTGATAATAGAATGAGAAAGTTATTAGATAAGTTGTGTAGCAAAGGATGACTGACAATGGCACAGCATGAAAACATTGTTTGGACATTTCTACAGCTTGAGAAAGTCCCGCTGCTGACTCAGGGAAGGTGTGTATAAGCATCTGGTTCTGCCAGTTTAGGTAAGTAATTCACCTGACCTAATTAGGAAAAAATTATTCCTGTTTCCAGAAGAAACATTTTTCCTTCCCCAATTCCTGCCTAGATTTGGATAATTACAATTTTCTTCAACTCCCAGGAAGCATGGCTCGATACAGTCTAAGTTGAAGGGACCCCTCTAAATTTCCAGTTCCTCCTCCTCCTCCTGCACCATTTTTTGGGTTCTTCCTGAAATGAATTCATCTTCAATACATTTGTATGGTATATCTACAGGTGCCTGAGTTCCTATATGTTTGGGTTACAATTTGGTATGGAAATGTGTCTTAGTTTGACCAATGCTGACAGCGAGTGATTGGTGGTGGTGGTAGCTAAAACTTCCTGTCAATGTCGGTACAGTTTATTGGTAAAGGCCACATAAACCCCTCTCCCACACACTTGCACATCAACAAATAACCACCAGTGAAACAATCTGGTAAGGAAATGTACCTTACTTTTACCGATTTTGGGCAGGTGGTGGTGGTGATAACTGCTAATCTCCATTTGTACAGGCCACATCAACCCCCCCACACTTTTCCATATTAAGAGGCAAAGACAATGAAAAATTATCTTAGACAAATTTTACAAAATTTAAAAAACGTGTTCAGCTTTTTCAAGGTGACTTTTACTCCCATAACCTTTAATCTACCCTTGATGAATTTTGAAGAGTTTTCCTACTCTTGCAGTCCATCCCTGGGCCAGGCTTCCCTGGTGCTTTCCTGGCCAACCAGGCTGTTGCTGCAGGCATCCCACCAGCCCATGTATTAATCACAACTTGGATGATCTGCCATACAATGCCATTTCACATAAACATATTAATTGGGTTTCTACTGTGTTAAGTGATTCGTGAAATCATAATGACACAATTGTAAACAACTCGATGAATGGAGTGGGGTTTAACGAAATTTGGTAAGCCAGTCCTAAAACCAACAGGCTAATCAACTGGCCCGATAATTTTAGAGCTGGCTTGCCGGGGTTCAATCCCTGTACCATTCAATGAGAATCAATGTTAAGCTCTTGCCTATTGATGAGCAATGCATATTTGGGTAGGAGGAGGAAAGAAGCCTGCACACATGGTTTTGGTAGTAGCTCACTGACTTCTCTTACGCAACCAAGCAGCAAATACATACTATAAATGCAAATAACACAAATTTCATGGCAGCTATTTCATACTGTTAAAAGGACACACATTATTTGGGTAGGTGGCAGTGTTTAGATGACACACAATCATCTGCTATATATTAATTGGAGAAACCAGGTGAAAATTTAAATTAAGAATCTCTGCATTTTACTTGGAAATTTTCAAATGGCAAAGATCATTCTACATTTTAAAATTTAAAATAGAAAAAAATTTGTATAACAGATACACAGTATTTTCTAAACTTAGTATATAGCCACCCAAACAATGGTAACTAAGTATTATACCTGAAGCAAATTCTGAGTGAGAAGCTGCAACAAACATAAGGAATTTTTTTTTTTTTCAACAAGTAGGCCGTTTTCCCCCCCGAGGCAGGGTGACCCAAAACGAAAGAAAATCCCCAAAAAGAAAATACATTTCATCATTCAACACTTTCACCTCACTCACACATAATCACTGTTTTTGCAGAGGTGCTCAGAACAAACAGTTTAGAAGCAAAAAAAAA
>NW_026506401.1:0-5000 GCF_026875155.1 Cherax quadricarinatus
CTATTTTTTATCTTTGAATTCCTCCACATTTTTTTCACCCATTTTGTGGCCCAAAAGGGCACCCTCACCATCCCTTATCACATATGTATGCCATCGATTTTTAAAATCTCTAAAACCCAAACCCTTTTGCTGGCCTTAAATTCACTCACACACCACTAGTTCTGGATTTTTTTAATTAAATCTCATGCCCCTTCCTAGCCTTTTTTAATATGATGCTTGAGGATGCTATCTCCTTTTATCGGTTTTTGTTTACCCAAACCCCAATAACAGTTCAAAACATCTACACTTAGATCTCATTTGAAAAATTTAGTTCCCCCTTTTGGCAAGAACAGTTCCCTTGATTGCCGTTTTCTTCCCCAAATATTTTGCAATGGTGTTTGGGGTTTTGTGTAAAAAACCTGGCCAGCTCGGAGACACCACCCCACTTTTTTACTTGCAATGATCTCTTTTTTTCTATCCATGAAATTTCTCACTCTTTTTGCGGGGGCCCAGGGTGACTTATTTTGCAGGTGCAATCACAAAAAAAGGCGTGTAATATGAAATGTTCCAATTGCTGTTGGAAACACCGCGGTGGCTGGCTTGTAAACACGGCACCCACGGAACAAGTGGGGGTCAGGCCGCACGGGGACGCATTTCGAACGAATCGCTTTGAGTGAGTTTTTTAGCACTAGCCGAGGAAAAATTTTGCGTTAAAATGTATCGCTGGGGATTTAACGTATGCTTTGGTTTTTTGGGCGAGAGTCTATTATTATATATATAAAAGGGAATTTGCAAGAGCAGGCAAAATAACACAAACACTGATCTCTGGCTGGGGTTAACCTAGAACCTTGGAACAAGGAACACGGTGCTTACCATTCTCAAAACATGCCCAAATACCCTGGCATCCAGCTCGCGCTAGACGTTGATCCAAGGCACCCAGCTTTCAAAAAGAAGGCTTACGTTTTTTCTCTCACCCCCTACTAGAGATTTTAAAAATGAAGGAATTCGCATATATTTTTTAAATAAATTTTTCTTTATATATAATTTTATATATTAAATTTATATTATTATATATTTTTTTATATTATTTTTTTTTTCAGGGACCCCGCTTAAAGCACTCCAAAATTTGCGCCCAAATTATGTAAGGTATTTATGAAAGTGATTTGTACGGTATGTTTGGGGGGTCTAAAATGGACTAATCTACTTCACAATATTCCTTAGGGGAAAAAAAATTCGGTCAGTACGGAAAACTAAAACTACTACGGGAATAAAAAGTTCTTTAAACCCGGGGGGTCCACTGTATATATATATATATAAAAATCTATGGGGAAAAGGAAGGTGGGGGAAAGGGTGTCCTCGAAAGAGTTGGAGAGAGGGGGTAAAAGGGGTTTTTGTGGGCGGGGTTTGGACTTCCAGCAAGCGTGCGTGGCGTTAGATAGGAATGAAGGAGACGAAGGTACTTGGGGCCCGACGATCTTTGGGGAGTGGGCAGGGAAATTTTTAGTGAAGGGATTCGGAAAAGGGTTTATTTTTTATAGTGGGAAATTGATTTCCTGAAATGGGGTACAATGCCTGCTTTTTTAAAGGAGGGGTTTGGGATACTGGCAGTTTTGAGGGTATGTTTTTGTATTTTTTTTGGTATGCTTCTAAACTGTTGTATTCTGGGGCCCCTCTGCAAAACAGTGATAATGTCGAGTGTGGTGAAAGTTTGAATATTGATGAAAGTATTTTTTTTTTGGGGTTTCTTTTTTTTTTTGGGTCACCCTGCCTCTTTTGGGAGACGGCCGACTTGTTGAAAAAAATATTCATGGCCCCCGTACGATGGCATCACATAGCGTTTAAATCCGCTCCCGTTGCTTTAATCGCCAAATTTTTTGCCTCACTACCGTTTAAAAAAACCGCTCCCCGTTTTCGCCCGAGCCCGGGCCAATGTGCGGCCCCTGACCCACCTAAAATTGTTCCCCGGTGATTGTTTACCACCACCCTCCGCGGAAAATTCCAAGCAAAAATTGGGAAATTTTTCGATTTTTAGTGTTTTGGGTGCTTTTTCTGGAAAATGAACCCTGGGCCCCAAGAAGCTTCTAGTGCCAACCCTACACATAAGGGTAGAATTTCAATAGAGATGAAAAAAAGATATTGATAAGTTGGAAAGTGGAGTGGTGTCTCCCAGTGGCCAGGTTTTAATAAAAACCCCCCCCAACCCCGCTCTATTGGTGGTACAGTGCTGTGCGCTGCCTGTCAGCCTTTCTGTGCTGTAGATCGGCTGCTGCTGTAAATGTCTGTTGTGCTGTAGGTCGTCTTTGCTGCTGTACCCCCGTCAGCTGTGCTGCTGCTGTGCATCGTTTGCTTTCGTAAAATGTCTGTTGCTGCTTACCCTCATTGTTGCTGCGTACCCCGCAGGTGCTGCTGCTGTGATCGTCGCCTGCGTAACTCGTTGTTGTGCTGTACATGTCTGTTGCTGCTGTACCCCCTCATGCTGCTGCTGCTGTAATCGTCTTGCTGCTTAAAATCGTCTGTTGCTGCTGTGGTCGTCTGTTGCTGTGTACCACCGTCAGCCTTTCTGCTGCTGTAGCTTTGTCTGCTGCTGCGTAACATCGTCTGTTGGGTGCTGTAGCATCACTGTTGCTGCTGTACCACCCTCAGGTGCTGCTGCTGAGCTTTGTCTGCTGCTGCGTAACATGTCTGTTGGCTGTACATCGTCTGTTGTGCTGTACCACCGTCAGTTGTGCTGTGTACTATCTGCTGCGTGTAAATGTCTGTTGCTGCTGTGATCGTCTGTGCTGCTGTAGATCGTCTGTTGCTGCGTACCACCGTCAGCTGCTGCTGCTGCTGTTGCACCGTTTTTGGGGGGCTTATTGAGAATACCCAAAAAACAATTAACCCAGAGGGCCACCCAGGATAACCCAAAAAGTCAGTGTCAACGGGAAAAGTCTATTATTCCCATTGGGGTCTTTTAAACCCTTTGACTGTTTCCCCACGTATTTTTACGTTTTACAGCCAAGTTTCGAGTATTTTACGCATAATTTAGCAGCTTCAAATCAAGCAGGAGAAAGCTGGTAGGCCCAATGTGGGGAATGGGTCTCCTGGTCAGTGGCACCATATAAAAAATCGGGGAGCCAGTGGTTTCATTGTGGAAGCCATTTCAGTTGTCCTTTTTGCATGTCTCCAAAAGAAAATGTGATTCCCCACAAATCTGGGATCTTCTCTTCCCCAAATGATTTTCTTAACACAGATGGAAGTGTCAGTGGATCAATTTCATGTTTGGAGGAGTTTGAGAACAAAAGCAATGGAGGAGGGGGGGGGGGAGGGGAGGAAGAGGAGGAGGAGGAGGAGGGGAGGGAGGAGGGGGAGGGAAAGGAAAAAGGGAGGAGGAGGAGGGAAGGAAGAGGGGGAGGAGGGGGGGAGGGGAGGAGGAGGGAAGGGAGGAGGAGGGGGGGAGGGAAAAAAGAAGATGTAATAAATTGTTCCCCTTTAAAACAAGAAAAAAAAAAATCCCCCCAGACGTGACAAAATAAGGGGAGATAACATCTGATAAAAGTGACTTTGATGAGCGTAAGGAAATAATATTACATGACCATCGCCCCCCTTTGTTTTTGCTGGTACACAAACATTTGTCTGTCTGTCTATTTGTCGTCTGTCAAGCTCCCTGTCTGTCCCTCAGCTCTCTGTCTTCAGAGAAGCCCCAAGATGTTCATCCCTTTACTCAATCTTCAAGCAGAGTTTTGCACTTTGTCTGGATTTCTTGGGTTATCCTAGGTATTTACACATGTATTTGTATTTAGTGTACTGTGAGACGAGATAGAGACAGATAGAAAGAGAACAGATTGAAAATATAGAATAGGGAGAAAGATAATTAGATGAATGGAGGAGGGAAGCAGCATCGACCCATTTTTTTGCGGCGGTAGGGTAGTGACTAAAGAGACAAATGTCACTTTTACGCTGCCGCTTCTGACTCAAAACAATTTTAAGCCCCACACTGCACACAAGACAAGGAGGAGGGAAAAAGGGGGAGGAGAAGGAGGGGAGGAGGTGGAGGGGGAGGAGGAGGGGAGGAGGAGGGGAGGAGAAGGAGGAGGAGGAGAGGAGGAGGAGGAGGAGAGGAGGGGAGGAGGAGGAGGGAGGAGGAGGAGGAGGAGGAGGAGGAGAGGGGAGGGGGGGGAGGAGGAGGAGGGGGGGGAGAGGAGGGGAGGAGGAGGAGGAGGGGAGGAGGAGGGGGGGAGGGAAGGAGGGGAAGGAGGAGGGGAAAGGGGGAGGGGGAAAGGGGGGGGAAGGGGGGAGGGGAAGGGGGGGGAGGGGGGGGGGGGGGGGGAAAAATTTGGTTTTTTTTTCCCCCTTTTTTTTTTGTTTTTTTTTTTTTTTTGGGGAAGGGTTTTTTTTTAAATAAAACAAGTTTTTTAAAAAAAAAAATTTTTTTGGGAAAATTTTTTAAATTTTAATTTATCCGGAATTTCCCCCCCAAAAAAAGGGGGGAAAAAAAAAAGGGGAGGGGGGGGGGGGAAAAAAAAAAAAAAAAAAAATTAAAAAAAATTGGGGGGGGGGCCCCCCCTTTTTTTTTTTTTCCCCAGGGGAGGGGGAAAAAACCCCCCCCCCCGGGGGGGCCCCCAAAAAAAAACCCCCCAAAAATTGGCAAAAAAAAAAAAAAAAAAGGGAAAAAAAAAAAAAGGGGGAAAAAAAAAAGGGAAAAAAAAAAAAAAAAAGGGGGGGGGGGGGAAAAAAAAAGGGGGAAAAAAGGGGGGGGGAAAAAAAGGGGGGGAAAAAAGGGGGGGGGAAAAAAAAAAAGGGGGAAAGGGGGGGAAAAAAAAGGGGGGGAGGGGGAAAAAAAGGGAAGGGAAAAGGGGGGGGGGGGAAAAAAAAAAAAAAAAAAAGGGGAAAAGGGGGGGAAAAGGGGGGGGTTTTTTTTTTTTGGGGGGGGGGGGGGGGGTTTTTTTGGGGGGGGGGGGGAAAAAAGGGGAGGGGGGGGGGGAAAAAAAGGGGGGGGGGGGGGGTTTTTTGGGAAAAATTTTTTTTTTTTTTGGGGGGTT
>NW_026506401.1:7500-29073 GCF_026875155.1 Cherax quadricarinatus
CCTTTTTTTTTTTCCCTGAAGAAGCCTACTGGGTAGGCGAAACGTTTCGGAAAAAAGTTTTCTAACTGTTGCATATTTGTCTTACCTAACATGTTTCATTAGTAAACACCTGGGTTTCCCCCCAAAAAACACCCCCTTTTAAAACCTTTTCCCAAACCTCCTTGTTCATCTGCTAACCTATTCTCCACCTTTCCCTTTTAAATTTTTTCAAAAATAAAATCTACCATACACTTTTCCAGTATAAATCAACAGACTTATCCCCCCATAATTTTTTTTCACTCTCCCTTTTAAACCCCTTTGGGCCCTTTTTAAAAAAGGGAAAAAAGCAAGCTTTTCCCGCCAATCCCTTGGTACCTTTTTCCCCCCCTTTCCCCTACATTTAAATTAAAAAAATTGCACCCCACCCAAAAAATTTTTCCAAAAACCCCCAAAATCCCCACCTTTTTCTTTTTAAAATTTCTTCTTTATCCCCTCAAACCCGGGTGCCTTTCCCCCTTTCATTTTACCTTTTCCCGGGGGCCCCAAAGAACTTCCCCCACCTCACAAAATGGCTCTTCCACTCCTACAAATGTTTTTTCCTCCTTGCCCTATACACGAAATCACAGCTTCCCCATCTTCATCAACATTTAAAAATTCCTCAAAAAATTCCCCTCCCCTCTTCCCAAAACCTCAACCCCCCTCCATGTAATAACTCTCCTCTCCTATTTTTAACCCGAAAAAATCCATTTGGGTTTTCCCAGGGTTTCCCTTAAAATTGTTAATCTCACTCCAAAACTTTTTTTTTATTTTCAACAAAATTTGTTGATAACAACTCACCCATCTCTCATTTGCTCTCTTTTTACATTGGGTTCCCCCACTCTCCTTAACCTCTCTCTTTTTCTCCATATACTTTTCCCTCCTTGCCCCCCACTCCCACTTTTTAAAAACTTTTTCATATGCTAACTTTTTCTCCCTTTCAAATCTCTTCACATCATATTTCCCCCAATCGCTCCTTCCCTTTCCCCCCCGCAAACCCCCTTTTTCCTTTTTGTAAAACCCCCAACTTCTGCGAACCCCTAAAAACAACATTTTTTAAAAACCAAACCCCTACCTCTTCGACCCCCATTGCCTATGCTCTCAAATTTGCCCATCATCCTCCCAAAACTTTTTTTATCTTTCTCTAACTGCCTCCTCTTTTTGTTTATTTAAAAATTTAAACCCCTCTCTTTTCCCCTGATTTCTTCAAATTCCCCCCCTTGTACCCTCTACCTTTTTTTCTCGTGTAGCTACAACTAGAAAAATGATCCCGATATATTTTGTGGGGGCCCCTCTATAAAAAATGTACAAACCTAAGTCTACTCAACAACCCTTTTTTCTACCAATACAAAATTTCCCAAAAAACACTGTCCCTTTTGCCCTACATCATAACTTGTTTTACTTATTTATCCTCTTTTTTTTAAAAATGTAAATTTCCTATAACCCAAACCCCCTTTTTATACAAAGTTTTAAAACAAAGGGGTTTCCCCTTATCATTTACCCCCTGCACCCCAAAATTACCTAAACCACACCCTCCTAAAAGTTTTCCCCCTACTTTAGCATTCAGGGCCCCAAAACCCCAAAATTAAATCCTCACTTGGTTTTAAAAAGGGTCCTATAAAATTCCCCTTTAAAATTCCCCAAAAACTCTCTCTCCCTTTTGCATTCCTCTCTTCTCCAGGTGCATAAAACGCTTATTATGACCCACTTCTCGCATCCAACCCTTTTCTTTAAAAACCACATAAAATTTTTGAATTTACACATTCATATTTTTCTTTTCTCCTTCCTAACTGTCAATTTTAAAATTACTGCTACCCCCCTTCCTTTGCTCCCAAAACCCCCTCCCAAAACTCCAATTTTAAACCCCTTTTTTCCCCCCACTGAAACTCTCCTATCCCCTTCAGCTTTGTTTTTGCTTTTGGGCCAGGGCTCCCCAACCTTTTTTTTCCCTTCTAACATCAGCAAAAATCTGTTTTCTTTTCAACCGCACTACCCTCCACGGGACCTTTAAGCATCCCCGTTTTATAAAGTTTTTTTTCTTTTCTCTTTTTTTTGTAAAAAGCCACAGGAAAGGGTTACAAACCCCTTGCTCCCGGGATTTTTTGGGCCCCCTCATAAAAAACACGCATGGCTTACGGGGGAAAGAATTTTTTTCCCCCTTCCCCATGGACAATAGAAAAAATAAAGAAAAAACAAGAGCATTTAGAAAAAGAGAAAAAACCTAGATGTATGTTTAAAATATGCAGTGCGGTCTGGAAGTGTGACCAAAGTGAAGTAGGAGGGTTTAAAGCCCAAAATTTTCCCTTTATTCTTTAAGGGGGTGTTTTAAAGGACAAAAAAAAGAAACCAGCAAATCCAAACCCTTTATCAAAACAGTTTCAGGTTTTTGTTTCACATCTCTTTCAGGATGGTATAAATTCCCTGGGTGGTTGCTGTCTACCAACCTACCCATTATATATTGAGGTTTATAAATGGAAAAAAAGGGAAAAAATAAAGGGGATGTAAATAGTGTCGAAAAAATCTAGCCTAGACAGGCCGCAGCAATGGTTTTTAAAATTAGAAAAATTCAGATTTTAGGAAAAGGGTGTAGGGAAAATACGGGTTTTGGGAATAGAGTTGTGATGAGGGGAAAAAAACTCCCAAGTACAGTCCTAGAGGCCAAACGTTTTGTAAACTTTTTAAAAAAAGGGTTTATAAATACATGAGTGGGTGTGGGTGGGTGTGAAATTTGGGCCCGATTAGCTTGTGCTAAACCAAAGGGCCCGGGTTTCCCGGGGTTTCCCCCCTTAAATCAAGGTGACCTGACCTGACTAGTTTGGGTGAATTGGGTTAAGCCAGTAGGAGAAATTGGACCTGCCTTGCATGGGCCAGTAGGCCGCCGCAGTGTTCCCTTTGTTTTTTATGTTTTTTTATTAAGAGTGTACCATTTAAGGGGGGTACCAAATAAGATAGTAACCCCTGCCACAAGAAGGCAGGTTTATTAACCCTTTTACTGTCACAGGCCTCTTTTTGAAAATGTCATTTCCCAATTCGTTTAAATTTTTTAAAAAAAAAAAAAAAAAAAAAAAAATTTTTTTTATGAAAATTTATAGAGAATTTTTCCCCGATGGTAATGACAAACCAAAAATTTTGAAATTTGGTCAAAAACCATGGAAATTAAAAATTTCCCCCGAAGTTAGCGATCTCGGCGACATATGCCCTATCCCTGATTTCGCCGCTTTGAGCCCCGTTTTCAGCCCCAATTCCCTTGTTTCCCGGGTTTACCAAACTCATAGCTTTTTTCTTTTTAAAAACCCATTTTATCTATCAGCTGAGTACAAGAAACTGCCCCCTTTACCAATTTTTAACTACCCAGTATAGTGGTCAGAAATTGGCAATTTGGCCAAATTTCCCCCGCAAATTAAAAAAAAAGAAACCAATTTCAAAAAGGGTCCAGAATAAAATGGAGAAATTTTTGACACTAAAATAACATTCCTCGTTCATCATCCCCCCTTTTTCTAGGCCCCCCCTTAATTATTATTTTCTATTTTTATTTTTTAAAATTTATAAAAAAAATACAAAATTTACTTTATGCAGACTACTGCATTTTTGTAAAAATGGTTAAATAAAAAACGTGAAATAGTGAAAGAAAAATTAAAAATCCCCCAAATTTACATTATTCGATGTGTGGTGGATTTTTTACCCCCTGAACTTGGTAAAAAATCGAACATTTCCGCTACTTTGAGCTCAGTTTTAAGGTCCCTTTTTTATTGTCCCAAAATAATGGAAAAAACATCTCTATTTTTGTAATATTTTTCCTTTTTTTATTTACCTAAGAACCCGAAAAAAGTGAATACAACAATAAATACTATACGAAAAAAAACACCTCAAAGTCGGCATTTTAAACCAAAAAAACGATCAAGTTTTTTTTCTCATTACGCACTGTGTATTGCAGGATTTTTTTTATGTGGTGCACACAGACCACACAGACCCATTCTCTCACATGTGGGCCTACCAGCTTTCTCCCACTTGATTTGAAGCTGCTAGAATTATTGAGTATATATACGTCAGAAACAGTGGCGCGTAAGACGTATTTATACGGCGTAAACAGTCAAAGGGTTAAAACATAGCCACTCATTGAGGGAGGAAAATCTCGTATTTTCCTTATGTTTTGTGCAGTTATTTTACAAAATTTCTTCTTTCTAACCATGGGTCTTAAGAGAGCAAGTTCAAAGTTGAGTGCTGAAAAAAAAAGAGGATGATTTCCACGGAATTAACGCAGGAAATCATACATAACATGAACTAAGCGTACCATTAACAGTGTACCATTAACAGTGTACCATTAAGAGTGTGCCATTAAGAGTGTACCATTAAGAGTGTACCATTAACCCTTAAACTGTCCAAACGTAGGTTTGGACAGTTTAAACGTAGGTGCTCCAAATATTTTGAAAAATAAAAATTTTTTTTTTTTTTTTTTAAATGAAGAGCACATTATTCTACATGTTATAGGATTAAAAAAAAATTAGGATCAGTACTTACCGAGATATAAGACCGTGAAGTTTGCTCTGGATGCTCACCTGTCAGCAAAATTGACTCCTGCCACTTGCAGAAGTGTTGCCAATATACCTTATTTTCTCGTTTTTATTTTAATTTATATATTTTTTATATTCTGAAAATTACAATTTATAATAATTCTTGTAATTTCATAGCCAATCTTTGTTCTGACACTAATATTAGGTATTGAAATAGTGCTCAAATAGTCACAATCACAGTGACAGGCAAACATTAACACCTGTTTGGGTTATTTACTATTGTCTAGAAATATATACAAATTATTTATAGGTCCAAGCAATGTTTTAGATAACCTGGCATATAGCTTGACGCATGGTGTTATGAAAGGCATCCCTATACTGCTGACAGCCTAGTGACATTTGATAAATGCCCACTGTTCCAGCTAACCCTCATTGTATTTGTCATCACTGTTACACACATCTGTGTCTGTGTGTCTGTATCTGCCTGTCTGTCTGTGTCTGTCTGCCTGCCTATCTCTGTCTCTGCTTATCTGTCTTTCTGTCAGCCTGAAGTATACCTATATCACACTCCTTGAAGAATCGTGTTATGATATGTTATCAGCTCTGTGACATTTGATAAATGGGTGCTTGGGGAACCCTGGCTTTATTTGTTTTCACTGATACATACAAACATGTTTCTGTCTATCTGTCTGTCTGTCTGTCTATCTGTCTATCTTTGCCTGGAGTTTTTGGATTATCATAGGTAATTTACACTATGTATAATTGTACTTATGTGTACATGTGAGACAGAGATAGATAGACAGAGATATAGATAGATAGAGATATAGACAGATATATAGATAGACATAGATATAGACAGATAGAGATATAGGGAGAGAGCCAGAGACAGCCAAAGCAAGCCTGCCGAATACATAAGAACATAAGAAAGAAGGAACACTGCAGCAGGCCTACTGGCCATGCAAGACAGGTACATGTCACCCTCCCCCCAGGCTTAGACCAATGACCCACCTAGTCAGGTCACATCCATTGAAGGAAGGAGCATGACATCAGACCTAGTACACAAGCTAGTCAGGTCCAACTTGCACCCACCCACACTCACTCATGTATTTATGTAACCTATTTTTACTCTTGTTTCTGAGTGAGTGACCATCACTCCGGGCATTCATACAATACATTTCATAATAATCCATTGCTTTTGGTGCTTGAAACTGCTAGGTAAGCCCCCATGGGCCCAAAGAAAGCTTCTAGTGCCAGTCCTTTGGCAAAGAAGGGAGAAACAGGGATAAAAATTTTGGGGAAAGAAAGAAATCAAAAAATAGGGAAAGTGGAGTGTGTTTTCAAGCCCCGAAGGATGTAGGGAAAAAAAAACCCATTCAACAAATCACTTCCATTTTGTCTAAGAAAAAGGAAAATCAAAAAAGGGCTTTTTTGCAAAAGGGGGTAGATAGGGTCACAGAAATTTTTGCAAATCCCGGGAAGATGTTGGAATTTTTTGGTAGTTTTGGTTCAATGAAAAACAATTAGCAGGAGATAGTGTTATGCAGTGGGTTTAATTTTGTGAAAAGGAAGGGCGTTGCATCCCGACCCTAAAAAAGTAAATTCCTGCAACAAGGGGGTGGGGTTTTAGTGAATTTAAGGCCAGCAAAGGCGGGTTTTGGAAAAATTTTAAAGAAGTGTAGTGGTATACACGTGTGGAAAGGGCATGGCGAGGCCCCAGTTCGGACAAATTTTGGGCGGGAAAAAATTTCTTTGCGGGAAATTTAAAAACCCTTTGTAAAGGCTGAAGGATTCTTTCCCCCAAAAAGTGTTAAAATTGTGACGAAAAAAGGCCTTTTTGGAAGAAAATGTCAATAAGGACCTACATAAAGGAAAGGAAACAAAAACGGCACTCCCAGGACACAACCCCTTATGAAAGACAGGCAAAATTTCATTTTCTTTTGGGTTTAATGTAGTAGGGATTTCGAAGTGAAGCCTTTACTGGTGTACCCACTCTAAAAAACCCCGAGGTTCAAGAAAAACAGTGTTGTAAAGGGAGAAAATTGTGTGTGGTGTGGAAAGTGACATTTAAGGCGGGGGGGTTTTTTTGGGGGGGGGAAATTTTTCCTTAAATGGTTCAATGATTTTTTGGCCTGAGTGGGGAAGAAAAACCCTGGAAAATTAAAATCCCAAAAAAGTGCCTCCTGGTAATGGAAAATGCCTCCTGCTCCCCTCCGGGATTTGGGAAAGCCCAAAAGGGTTTTAAAGGGTTTAGTCTAATCCCCAGTAAAGTTCTTGCCCCCTAATGCCACTGCTCTCATCCACCCCGGGCCCCAGCAAATCATTTCAAATTTTTAAAAAAAACTGTAAAATAAAGAAATGTTTCAAAGGTGCTTTGTTTGTGCCCTCGGGAAAACTGAATTTGCCCCAAAGGGAGATTTTCGGAAAGTTTCACTTAAATTTTCCCCCAAATTTCCCAAAGGCTTTATGGGAAAAGGCTCAGCAGGAAGTGACTTACAGGATAATGAACTCTGTTTGGAAAAAAATGGTGGCCAGATTGTGCCCTAAACCCAAAAGTTTTTGAAGGGTTTCAGGCGGACTCTGAAAAACCTTTTTGCCATTTTGTGCAATCTTTTGTGGCTTTGGGGGAATTCCCCAGGGGGTTGGATGTGAGGGGCCAGGTTGTGGAAGAGTTGGTGGAGGACCACAGTAAAGAGCAAAACCAATGAAGAGCTGCAAGACCTTCTTTCTGCAACACCCAAACGGGAACCCACAGCTAAAGAATTGCCTCAGAGGAGGGGGAAAAGAGAGATGGAAAAAGGGTGCCTTTTAAAAGGGCTTAGGGACACTTTTTAAAAAGGGGAGCGAGGGCAAATGTTTAGGGGAGGAACATCCCCTGACTAAGCTGATGCAAGCCATGTCAGAAAACTTTCAAAATGAAAATGTCTCTGTCCCTTTTGAGGGAAAATTTTTAAAAGGACCCGAAAACAGAGTTTCGGGAAAAATTTTTTGGGGTAAAAGGGGTCCAGTGTTTCTCAAGCTGGCCCTTTGGTGGCATTAAAAAACAAAAGGCCAGTAACCCCCCAAGGACTTGGTCCCAAAAAGTCTTTCCCGGAAGGGGTTTCCCCTTTCCCAAAAAACAAGTGTTACTTCTCCATCCTTCCCCTCCCCCTGTCTTCCATACACCAAGGGTTTAAATTTACAGGTAAGTTTTGATATTATTCTTTTATACTTCATTTCTCATTCTTTTCTATATGTAAATCTAAAATTTAATGTAAAAAAAAAATAATTTTTTTTAATTTACTTTTGGGTGTTTTGAAACGGTTTAAATTTGAAATTACATTTTTCCCTTACGGAAAAAATTTATTTTCCCAACATTCATTTTTTTTGACTTTTAGGCGGGCCCTTCGGGAAATTTGGTTTAAAACATGAAACTAAAGGGGTCCACGGTATTATGTTGAAGTATTTAAAATTCATAGGTTTTTAGGGAAAATTTCTATATTGATCTGAAAATTTCAAATAAACATAAAATTTTAAGAAACCCCTTTAAACCTATACACATTTACACGAAATACAAAAAACCCCCTTTGGGGTCGCCCAGGCCTCTCCGAAACTCGTTTTTGGGTGGGCCCCAATTTTTAAAAAAAAAAAAAAATTTTTTTTTCTTATGAAAAGATAAAAAAAATCTTTTCCGATCAAAAAGGGACACCAAAAGTTTAAAATTTTGATAAAAAACCCTTACGGAATTATGCTCTCGCAAATTTTAGCGGTCTCGGCGATGTTTACGCTCGGCGATTTTGCCCATTTGACCCCCATTTTGGGCCCCCCCAATTTCACTGTACTAGTCGAAAAAAAACCATGAACATTTCGTTTAAACTCCTTTTTTTTCTATGAATGGGGGGCAAAAACCCCTCTTTTTAGGGGAAAAATTCAACTATCCATTTTCCAGTGGTCAGAATTTTTTGGGCAATTTTCCCAAAATTTCACAAAAATTTTTAAAAGGGATCCCAATTTTCCCGAATGGGTTTCCCCAGAATAAAAAAGGGAAAGACTTCCTGGCACAAAAATGACTTTTCCCTCTAGTCATTATTCACGTCTAAAGGGCCCTTTTATTCTTTTTGCTTTCCACTTTGAATTTTTTTTTTTCAAAAAAAATTTTTAAGGATTTATGTTATGCAGACTATTTGAAATTAGTGAAAAAAAGGGTTTTTAAATTATTGGTGAAATTGTGAAAGAATAAAAGGACTCCCCAGTTGCGTGTTTTGGCACGTTTGGAAAACGATTTGTTTACTTTTAAAGGGTTTTTTAAAAAATCAAAACATTTCTCCCAAATTTGAGCTAAATTTTCCCAAGGCCCTTTCATTGTAAAACCAGCCCAAAATCATCTCTTTTTTCTGTAATATGTCTTCATTCTAAAAAAATGAGCCCAAAAAAACTGGAAATTAAAAACAAAAAAATACCATACGAAAATCCCTTGAAAAGTCGTGTTTTTTTAAAAAAAAAAATGGTAAAAGTTTTTTTTTTCTATTATCCCAATGTGTGCTGCAGGTTTTTTTTTAGATGTGCCATTTGCCCCTTTGCCCCATTTTTCATATGATGGCCTACCAGCTTTCTCCCCGGGATTTGGGGGCCGTAAAATTTTATGAGTACTAGTACGTAAAAAAACCCCTCGCGTAAGGCGTACTAGTACGACAAAAACCCCTAAAAGGGTTTAAAAAAAAAAAAATTGTGTTTTCTGAAATATTTTGGGTCTTTGAAGAATGCAAAAGAATTTTTGTTATTCTTTGGGTCATCATTTTTAGGGGGAAAATTAGTTTAATTTGGTTAAAAAAAAAAGTTGTAAAATTTAAATTTTAAGACAGGAACAAAAAAACATAGGTAGTAGGTTGGTGACAGAACCACCCAGGGGGGTACTTCCCCTTTCCTGCAATTTAAAGTGAAAAAACGGAAACCTTTAATTGTTTTACTTGGGGTTTGGGTTTGTGGGGTTGTTTTCTGTCTCATAAAAAACCAAGGTTTCAGGAAAGTCTTGCTACTTCTATTCCCACTTAGCCCCAACATTTTAACACAATGTAAAATGATATTTATAAAAACCCCCCGGGGTTTTTCTTCATTTTCTTCTATTTTTCTTGTTCTTGTTTATTTCCTTTTTACCCCCATGGGGAAGGGGAAAACAGAATTCTTTTCTGAAAGGCATGTGTTTTGGAAAAGAGGCAACAAAAATCCCGGGAAAGCAAGAGGTATTTAACCTTAATGTGCTTTTGGATGTAGTGCGGATAAACAAAAAAAAGTTGTTTGGGCTAAAGTTATGAATAAAAAGAAGGTTGGTTGTCCGGGCCCCAAAACCGAAAAAAAAAGTAAAGGGGGGTTTAGGAGAGTTTCAGTGGGGGGAAAAAAAGGGGTTTTTAAAATCTGGAGAAATCTGAGAGAAGTTAAAAGCAAAGGGGGGGGTTACCCAAAAAATGTTAAATGATCTTTAGGGAAAGGAAAAAAGATTTTTGGAATGTGAAAAATTAAAGGGAATTATGTGGTTTAAAGAAAAGGGTTTGGATGCGAGAAAAGAAGTGGGTCATAAAAAAGCTTGTATGAAACCTGGAGAAGAGGGGGAAATGAGAGGAGGGAGAGAGATTTTGGGGGATGTTAAGTGAATGTATAGGAGCCTTTAAACCCAAGTGAGGATTAATTGTGGTGGGGGACCTGAATGCTAAAGTAGGAAAAAATTTTTAGAGGGGCTTGTGGTAGGTAAGTTTGGGGTGCCAGGTGTAAATGATAAGGGGAAAGCCCTTTGATTGAATTTTGTATCAAAAAGGGGTTTAGTTATAGGAAATTCCCATATTTAAAAAAAAAGAGGTTTAAAAAAGGGTATCAAGATATGATGTAGGGAAAAATTAAAGATTTTGTTGGATTATGTTTTGGGTTTGATAAAAGACGGGTTGAGTGGGACTTCAGGATGAAACATTTTTTATAGAGGGGCCACAGTATTTTCGGGACCCACTTTCTAGTTGTGCTACACTGAGGGGGAAAAGGTAGAGGGGATAAAAAGGGGGAATGGGAAGTTCGGGGAAGAGAGGGGGTAAAGGGTTTTTAAACTAAAAGAGGAGGCAGTTTGGGGAAAGATTAAAACAGCTTTTGGGGAGGATAGTTTGGGCTAAGGGGACTTTGGCAAGGGGGGTCAAAGAGGAAATGGGGGGTTAGGTTTAAAAATGTAGTGTTAGATGTTCAGCAAAATTTTGTGGTTACAGGAAGTGGGTGCGGGGGGGAAAGGGGGAAGCGATTGGTGGAATGATGATTTTTAAAGAGAGTAGTAAGGGAGAAAATTTTGATATGAGAAGTTTTTACAAATTTAGAAGTGATGAAAAGGGGGGGGGAAAAAAGTAAATTTTGGAGAAAAAGAGGAGGTTAAGAGATTGGTGAAGAAAATTTTAAAAAGAGGCAAATGAGAGAGTGGGTGAGATGTTTAACAAATTTTGTTAAAAAGGGGGAAAAAGTTTTGGGGTGAGATTAAAAAAGTAAAAAAGCCTAGAGAAAAAAGGGAAATTTGCCCGTTAAAAATAGGAGAGGGGGTTTTTAAATGGAGAGTTAGAGGTATTGGGAAAGGGAGGGAATTTTTTGAGGAATTTTTTAAATGTTGATGAAGATAGGGGAAGCTGTGATTTCGTTAGGACAAGGAGGAAAAACATCTTGTGGGGTTGAGGAAGACCCAGTTGTGAGTTTTGGGGGAAGTTGGTGAGGCAGTAGGTAAAATAAAAGGGGGTAAGGCACCCCGGGGATTGGGGGGAAAAGGGTAGAAATGTTAAAAGCAGGTGGGGATATAGTTTGGATGGTTGGTGCAATTTTTTAAAAAAATGTAGGGAAAGAGGGTAAGGTACTGGGGTTTGGAAGGGAGCTTGCATATTTTCCTTTGTATAAAAAAGGGGAAAAAAAGAGAGTGCAAAAATTATGGGGGGAAAAGTCTGCGAGTATCCCGGGTAAAGTGTATGGTAGAGTTTTTTTTGGGAAAAAATTTAAAAGGAGAAAGACGAGAAATTTTTAGCAGAGGGAAAAAGGGGAGGTTTTAAAGGAAAGGTAGGGGGGGGGTGAAAAAGGTGTTTAAGAAAAAAACATAAAAGGGTGAACTTATTTAGATAAGGCTAAAGGGGTTCCTTTTTTGGCCATTTAGGGTTTTTGGAAAAGGCGTATGCGGGGTGGATAGGGGGGCAATGTGGCAAAAGTTGAAAGTGTATGGTGGGGGGGAAAGGTTATTTAAAAGCAGGGGAAGAGTTTTTACGAGGATAGTGGGCTAAATTTGAGTTTGTAGGAAAGAGGGAAATTTTTTTCCCAGTAAAAGTAGGCCTTAGAAAAGGATGGTGATGTCACCGTGGTTTTTTTTTTTAAAATTTATAGTTTGGGGTTTTTAAGAGAAGTAAATCCCGAGGGTTTTTGGAAAATAGGCTTTGGAGTTAAAAGATAAAGAATCACACACAAAGTGGGAGTGCCCACAGTGCTTTTTGGGCTGATGACACTGTGCTCTTGGGAGTTCTAAAGGGAAAAGTTGCAGGTTTGGTGATAAATTTTGGTGGGGTTGGGCAAAGAAAAAAATTAAAGGTGAATACGGGAAAAGAGTAAGGTTATGAGGATAAAAAAAAAATTTTTAGGTGAAAGATTGAATATCAGTTTGGAGGGAGAGTGTTTGGAGGGGGGAAAAATGTTTTTCGGGTTTTTTTGGGAAAGTGGCGTGTCAGCGGAGGGGTCTATGAAAGATGAGGTGAATCATAGAATTGATGGGGGGAAAAGTGTAGTGGTCCCCTTAGGAGTCTGGGGGGAGAAAAAAGAACTTTGTCCTTGGAGGAAAAGAGGGGAATGTATGAGAGTATTTTTTTCCCAACGCTCTTATATGGGTGTAAAGCAGGGTGATAAATTGTTGCAGGAGGAGAAGGCTAGAGGCAGTGGGGGATGTCATGTCTGAGGGCAATGTGTGGTGTGAAAAAAATGAGAAAATTTCGTATTTTGGGAAAGTTGGGAAGGAGGGCGGGATTCCCAAAAAATTTTGTCCAGGGGGCCCTGGGGAAAGGGGTTTGTTGAGGTGGTTCGGCCCTTTGTAGAGGGGAATGGAGAAAAAAACAGAATGACTTAAAGGTGTATCAGTCTGTATTTGGAAGGAAGGCGGGGTAGGGGTCGGCCTGGGAAAAAGGTTGGAGAGGGGGGGAAAAAGGGGTTTTGTGTGCGAGGGGGGCTTGGGCTTCCAGGGGTATGCCCTGGCGTGTTTGATAGGAAATGAATGGGGACAAATGGTTTTAATACTTGACGTGCTGTTGGATGTGAGGGAAAGTAACATTTATGAACGGTTTTAGGGAAACGGGAGGCCCGGGCTTTTAGGCCTGGAGATGGGAAGTACGTGCCCGCACTTTTGAAGGAGGGGGTGTTAAAGTTGCAGTTTTAAAAAATTTAGTTTAAAGCACCCTTCTTGGGAAGACAGTGATGGGTGAATGAAAGGTGAAAGTTTTTCTTTATGGGCCAAACCCCGCCCTTTTTGGGGGGAATCGGGGCCCGTGTTTAAAAAAAATAAAAAAAAAGGAGAAACTTTCGTTTTTCCTTTTGGGCCACCCCGCCTCGGTGGGAAAACAGCCCGGGGTGGGTGAAAGAAAAAAACAATAAAACATCTAAGATAAAAAAAAAAAGACAAAATTGGCCCCACCCTTAAATTTATCCAAAGGGCCAAAAAGCAGATTTTGGTATTTTTCAATTTGGAGGGCGAATATATTCACAAAATTTGCTAACTTTAAAATTTTTAAAATTGTCTCGTACTTGAAACCCTTTCGACAACCGGGGACTGAAAGTTATACAAGTTTGGGACCGGGAAGGAGGGGAAAAAAATTTAAAAACCCGCATAAAGATATTCCCCAGTCAGGGTACAACACCTTACATTTTTTTTTTTTAAGGGGAAATCGGGAATCTCCCCCCGAGGCAGGGTGACCAAAAAGAAAGAAAATCCCCCAAAAAGAAAAAAACTTTCATTTAAATTTAAACTTTCACCCCAATCAACATAATCACTGTTTTTGCCCGAGGTGTCAGAACAACCCAAAAGTTTAGAAGCATTAGTATAAAGATCACCAAAAATATCCCATTCAAAAATGCCAATATCCCAAACCCCTTTTTGAGTGAGGCCTTGTACTTCCCCTTTCCAGGACTCAAGTCTGGCTAAATAAAAATAAAAAGGTTCCCCCCGAATTTTTTTCATAATAAATTCCCCGCTCACATCCAACAGATGTTTAGGTCCCCAAAAACCCTTTGTCTCCATTCACTCCTTCGAACACGCTCACAAAACACCCGCTGGAAGGGCCAAGCCCCTTGCCCACAAACCTTCTTACCCCCTTTTCCCTTCCCAAAGTTTTCGGAGACAACCCCCACCCCCCCTTTCTTCCCTTTAAAAATTTAAATGTTCTCCCTTCATTCTACTTTGGAACCCCTTTTTCTCTAAATGAACCCAAAAAAAACCCAACAACCCCCCCTTCACCCCCTTTACTAAAACTTTTATTAATCCACACCTCCTAATTTTCCCTTTCTACGAATTTTCTGCATTTTATTTTTCCACCACCCCATTTTCCCTTAGGGCAAAGGGCATCTCCACTTTCCTCCCCACCTCCTCGCTGTGCATTTACAATCCCCGCTTCACCCATATAGGGGGGGGAAATTTTTTTGGGGGACTACTTTACTTTTATACATTTTCCCCTTCCCTTTTTCTCCATAGACAACGGTTTTTTTTTCTTTTACCTATACCCCAATGCACCCCCTCACCTTTTTTCCCCCATCAATTTTATGATTAACCCCTCCTTCATTTAAAACATCCGTTTAACACGTAAAATCCCCAAATATCTGAAAAAAATTCACTTTTCAATACTCCTCCTTCCCAATTTGTATCCAAAATTTTTTTTTATCTAAATTTATTTGATACCCTCATCACCTTACTCTTTTTTTATGTTCACTTTAAAATTTCTTCCTTTCCCCACACTCCCAAACTCATCACTAAAACCCTTTTCAATTTTTCTTTAGAATCTCCCAAAAAGACATATTTATCAGCAAAATGTAACTGTGTCAAATTCCCCCTTTTGTATTTGATTCCCCTAAATTTAAACCCCCCCCCTCTCCTGCACACCCTAAACATTTTTTCTTCTTTTACAACCCCCTCTATAATTTATATTAAAAAAACCCTGGGACATCACACATCCCTGTCTAAGACCCACTTTTACTGGGAAATAGTTCCCTTTTTTAACCCCCCTAACCTGAGCCTCACTATCCTCATAAAAAAATCTTTACCGCATTTTAAAAAACTTACCCCCTTTCCATTTTACTTGCAACATCTGCCACCTTGTCCCCCATCCACTCTATATATTTCCTTTTTAAATTCCTTTAAAAGGGAATAAAAACTTCCCCACCCCTTTTTAAATTTTGTTCACCCCCATATGCTTCAAAGTAAACACTTGATCTAAACATTTAAATACCCACTCTGAAAAACCCTTTCCATTCGCAATCCTCATTCGTCTTAAATTTTAATTCTTTTTAATTATAACCCTACCGGGGCACTTTTCCTGGTATACTCAGTAAAAATTATTCCTCTATAATTTTTTCAATCTTTTTTGTCCCCCTTCCCTTTTTTTAAAGGGACCCATACATGCTCTCCCCCAATTCCCCAAAGGGCCTTCCCTTTTTTCATACATTTTTTTAAACAAAAGTACCAACCACTCCAACATATATCCCCCCTTTCTTTTAAATTTCTGTCTTTTATCCCCCGTTCCAGTGCTTTACCTCCTTTTATTTACAAAAAGCCTCACGTACCCACCCCACACTTACATTCTTTCTTCTTCCTCCTAAAAGATGGTATACCTCCCTGGGCCCGTCCCCCCCCCCCAAATTACCCCCTCCCCTTTTTCCCCAACATTTTTAAATTCCTCAAAATATTCTCGCCCCTCTACCTTAAAAACCCCCATCTCCCCATCTACTAATCCCCCATCTGGGTTTTTTTTTTAAATGACAAAATTTCCCTACTTCCCCAGCTTTCTTAAATTGTTTAAATCACTCCCAAAAAATTTTTTTTAATTTTTATTAAAAAACTTGCAGGCCTCTCCCCAAATTATCAAATTTTCTCCTTTTTTCACTCTCTCACCCTTCTCTTCCCTTTCTTTTACTTCCCCCATTTCTCTGCTCCCTTTTTATAAAAAAATTCTGCTTTGGGAAAAAACCCCTCATAAACTTAAAATTTTTTCTTTTTTTACAACCCTTTTCTTATAAATTTCCCTTTATTTTTATGTATATATTTCTAGACAATGATGGTGGGCTTTAAAGGGAGGTGAAAAAGTTCAAATGTCAATGTTTGTGCGGTTATTGTGTAGCATACGAGTGAAAATATATATCAAAATGCTTATGCAAGAAAGCCATGAGGGGTGGAAATCTTTTGCTTTAATACTTTCACAATCTCCGTGAACATCGGAGCTATGCAAAGTTGCAACCCGAAAGGGGTGAGGGGAAAGGGTTTTTTCTAAATTTGTGCCCGTTTCTTTTGGGGTATTTTCCCGTGCTGGCCCCTCTTAGATTGTGGGCCGTGGTAGTGTTACCCCCCGGCCCAACTGCCCTCCCCCTCCCCCCCTTATGGGGTAAGAGGGTTTTGAAAAGTCAAAAATTAAGAAAAATTTGGAAGATTTTTATAGTCTGCCTCAAGGGTTTTTCTTGCAGTTTAGAACAAGGGATTTTGACTTTTAAAAAAAATGTTTCTCAGTGGGATATTATATCAGTAGGGCCCCGCTTTTTAAATGTTCTGCTAATACGGCGATTTCAAATTACAGGGGGGGGCCCCCGACTAAAAGCTATTAATCCGTTCCTGAGAGTCACCGTTTTGTCAAAAAAATCGTTAATTGTCAAGTTAATTTTCCCCCTAAGAAATAATGGAAATTTAAAAATTTAAACCGTTTTCAAGACACCTAAAAGGATTGAAAAAAAAAAAAAAAAATTTTTTTAAAACATGAAATATTAATTTTTTAAAACCCCACAAAAGAAAAAAGACATGCACAGTTTAAAGACATTTACCCTTTTTTGAAGATCTGGTGATGATTGTTTGGGGTGGGGAAAAGGGGGTGTGTTGATGGTCTTTGTGTTTAGAAGGGGGAAACCCCTTCCATTAGGACTTGAGGTGGGAAGTCCCTTTTTTGGGGTTATTTTCCCTTTTTCTTTTAATGCACTAGGACCCCGGGTTTTTAGAGTCAATGGACCTCTGTCGCACAAAAATATCTGCCCTTTGAGGGCCCGTACCTTTCCCGTTCCCTTTTTGACATTCCTAAAGTGTTTAACAAAAAATTGTCAGTGTTTACCCATTAAACACTTGTTCAGGGGTTTTAGTCCTTTTACTGTCTATGTAAATCCTTTTAATTCCCCGCAAAATTTTTTTGCTGCTTTTTTGGGCCAAACTGGCAGCCCCACCTTTCCTTTTTTCCACTATGTATGCCCCTACGATTCTTTAAAATTTTCAAAACCAAACCCTTTTCTGGCCCTTTAAATTCCTCACAAACCAAAACCCGGGTTTCTGGCTTTTTTTTTAAATTTAAAACGTCATTTCAATTCCCAGCCTTTCCATATGACGCTTGGGGAGAATTTTTCTAAACTCCTGCTATTGTTTTTCGTTTATCCCTACCAATAGCCCGTCTTCAACATCTTGTAACATTGCGATCTCAGTTTCGAAAACATAGTTGAAAATTTGGCAAGAACAGTTCCTTTTATTGCCGTTTTCTTGGCCCCCAATAGTTTGCGTGGTTTATTGGGGTTTTGAATACAGCCTGCCAGCTCGGAGAACGCACTCCACTTTCTACTTGCAATGGGTTTTCTTTCTTCTATCCATGTTTTTCTCACCCTTTTTGTGTAGGGTTGGGATTGAAGCTTTCTTGGGGCCCTTTGGGGACTTTTTTTTGCAGGTTTCAATCACTAAAAAAAAGGGGTTTTGATAATAAGAAAAAGTTCCGGCCCGTTGCTCGGAGCGGGCCGCGGTGGCTGGGTGGCTTGTAAAAACGGCCAGAAATGGACGCGTTTAGACGGAAAAAAATAGTGTTGGTTTGGTATTTTTGCGCTAATCGAGGCAAAATTTTTTCGATAAAATGTTTGTAGTCAAAATTTATCGTTAATCGATGTCATCGCTGGTCGAGGGGCCCTTTGACCAAAATTTTGCTATAAGGCAAGTGGGCTTTTAAAATACAGTGCCCCCCCACCCCCGGGTTTGGGTTTTCATTCTCCGTGAGGCTTATTATGTCTGGAAACCTTCCAAAATTTTAAGTGTTTTAAAAATTATTGCCATTTTTTAAAAGTTAAATCTGAATTTTAATTTTGTTTATGTGTAACCCGTACCTAAATTTTATTACACACTGTGCTGGCATGGGAGGGACACATTAAAATCCCCTAAGTCTCCTTACTCCTTTACACCATAGTTTTACTTGTAATAATAATCTTCTTGGGCCTTTTTTTGTTTATTTTTATTAATATCTAGATATTTTATTAACCATCTATGATATCATTAAACCATTTTATGATATTTTTTTTTTTACATAGTATAAAAATTATAAAACACCCCCAAAAATAAAAAAATTTACAAAAAATGAGAAATTTTTTTACAAAGTGGCCCCTTTTAGGGGGTGTCGGAAGAATTAAAATTTTCTCTAGTCAAACACTGGGGATAACTGTAGATTTTAAGATTAAAAATAATAACTTTTCAACAATAATTTTTAAAAATAACTTGTAATTTAAATTTGGGAAACCCAAAAATAGTTTAAAAATAATTTTTTCAGAGCATCACTTTTCTAAAAACTACATGGAATGGAAGTTTCAGTGGAACCCCCCCATAACGATTACCTCCCAAGCGCCCAATTTGTAAGCGTATTTATGTAAGTGGTATGTTCCCTGTTTGTTTGGGGGGCTGAAAAGGAAATAATTACTTTACAATATTCCTTATGGGGTTAAAAATTTGGTCAGTTCTGGCACCTGAACATTCTTTTGGAGTTAAAAAAAATCGTTAACCGGGGGGGCCACTGTATTGGGGCTTTTTTTATTTTACTGTACCCCAAGTTTGGGGGACAAATTTTACACAATTTTAAGGTGTTTGTATGAATGTTTATGAACCACAACCAAAGCTCGCGTTTGTTTACATAGTGGATGGGGTTGGGGTCAGGCTGGCTTCCCCACATACCCCCCCTACCACAACCCCTTTTTTTCAAATAAAAAAACTTTTCCCTTTCACCCCACATTAACCCCTTTTACTGTTTCGGGCCCTTTTTTTCCCGAAAAGGGCATTCTATGTCGCCAAATATTCAAAAAAAAAAAAAAATTATTTTTTCTTATGAAAATGTTAAGATTATTTTTCTGAGTGTTTTAGCCCCAAAAAAATTTTTTCCCAATCGGTACTTACGAGATATAGAGCCGTGAAGTTTGCAGAAAATGAGCCGCGTATGGCAACAGCGGCGACTCCCGCTCCCCCGGTAAACTTTAGTTTACTTGTAATGAGGTTTTTTTTTTTTTCACTATTTTATTTTTTCACTTTAAACTTATGTGGCCTATGGGGCCCAAAAGTGAGGTGCAATGTATATATATACACTCGTTGTATACAACACAATAAGCACACAAACAAAATTTATCAATATATTGTTTACAAAAACAAAACAAACAAACAAACAAACAAAATATCATTCATCATAAATCATCATCATATCATCATCATCTTCATCTTCTCATCTTCATCTTCTTCATCTTCTTCTTTTTCCCTTTCTTCCTTCTTTCTTCTTTCTTCTTCCTTCTTTCTTCTTTCTTCTTCCTTCTTCTTCTTCCTTTTTCCCTCTTCCTTCTTTTTTCTTCTTCTTTCTTCTTCCTTTTTCTTCTTCCTTCTCTTCCTTCTTTTTTTTCCCTTTCTTTCTTCTTCCTTCTTCCTTCTTTCTTTTTCTTTTTCTTCTTCTTCTTTCTTCTTCCTTCTTTTTTCCCTTCCTTCTTTCTTTCTTCCTTCTTTCTTCTTCCTTCTTTCTTCTTCCTTCTTTCTTCTTCCTTCTTTCTTTTCCTTCTTTCTTCTCCTTCTTTCTTCTTTCTTCTTCCTTCTTTCTTTTCCCTTCTTTTCTTCCTTCTTTCTTCTTCCTTCTTCTTCCCTTTTCTTTCTTCTTCCTTCTTTCTTCTTCCTTTTTTCTTCTTCCTTCTTTCTTCTTCCTTTCTTTTCTTCTTCTTCTTCTTTTTTCTTCTTCTTCCTTCTTCTTCTTCCTTCTTCTTCTTCCTTCTTTTTCCTTCTTCTTTTTCCCTTTTCTTCTTCCTTCTTCTTTTTCCCTTCTTCTTCTTCCTTCTTCTTCTTCCTTCTTTTCTTCCTTCTTCTTCTTCCTCCTTCTTCTTCCTCCTTCTTCTTCCTCCTTCTTCTTCCTCCTTCTTCTTCCCCTTCTTCTTCCTCCTCCTTCTTCCTCCTTCTTCTTCCTCCTTCTTCTTCCTTCTTCTTTTCCTTCTTCTTCTCCCTTTTCTTCTTCCTTCTTCTTCTCCCTTCTTCTTCTTCCTTCTTCTTATTCCTTTTCTTCTTCCTTCTTCTTTTTCCCTTTTCTTCTTCCTTCTTCTTCTTCCTTCTTCTTCTTCCTTCTTCTTCTTCCTTCTTTCTTCCTTCTTTCTTCTTCCTTCTTTCTTCCTTCTTTCTTCTTCCTTCTTTCTTTTTCCTTCTTTCTTTTTCCCGTCTTTCTTTTTCCCTTCTTCCTTCTTTCTTCCTTCTTCCTTCTTCCTTCTTCCTCCTCCTCCCCTCCTCGTCTTGTGTGCGAGTGTGGGCTTATAATTGTTTTGAGTCAGAAGTCGGCAGCTGTCAAAGTGACATATTGTCTCTTTAGCACTACCCCTACCCCCTGTCAAAACAATGGGGTCGGATGCTGCTTCCCCTCCTCCATTCTATCTAATTATCTTTCTCCCTCATTCTATATCTTTCAATCTGTCTCTCTTTCTATCTGTCTGCCTATCTCTGTCTCACAGGTACACATAAAAAACAAGTATACATAGTGTAAATTACCTAGGATAACCCAAGAAATCCAGACAAAGTGCTATACTCTGCTTGAAGATGTGAGTAAACGTGATTTACACAGTTTTTGTGGCTCTCTCTGAGACAGAGAGCTAGATGGACAGACAGGGAGCTTGACAGACAGACAAATAGACAGACAGACAAAAGTTTGTGTACCAGCAAAAACAAAGGGAGGGCGATGGTCATGTAATATTACCCCCTTTACGCTCATCAAATCAGTTTTATCAGATGTTATCTCCCTTATCTTGTCACTGTCATGGGGTGGACTTTTTTTTCTTGCTTCAAGGGAACAATATTATTACATCTTCTTTTTTCCTCCTCCTCCTTTCCCCCTCTTCTCCTCCTCCCTCCCCCTCCTCCTCCTCCTCTTCCTTCCTCCTCCTCCTCCTCTTCCTTCCCTCCTCCTCCTCCCCCTCCTCCTCTTCCTCCCCTCCTCCCCCTCCATTGCTTTTGGTCTCAAACTCCTCCAAATCCTGAATTGATCTTCACTGACACTTCCCTCTGTGTTAGAGCATCACTTGGGGAAAGGGAAAAAGTCCCAGATTTGGTGGGGAATCAATATTTCTTACCGCTGACATGCTGAAAAAGGACAACTGAAATGGCATTCCCACAATGCACCACTGGCTCCCTGATTTTTTTTATATGGTGCACACTGACCATGGAGACCCATTCTCTCACATGTGGGCCCACCAGCTTTCTCCTGCTTGATTTGAAGCTGCTAGAATTTTGCGTTAAATCGTCAGAAAAAATTGGTGTAAAAAACTATTTATAGTCGGAAAAAGTCAAAGGGTGAAGATACAAATATTTTTTTTGTAAGCAATGAGTGTGTGTTATGCTTTGATCACTCTATTTAAGAATCGTCGTATATTATATTTTTGGGTGGGGGGGGCCCGGAGGGCTACCACCTAACTTTTTAGTAAATGCTACTCCCTTTTTCCCCACATTAACCCTTTCAGGGTCCAAAGGCCAAAACTGAGTCCGCACCCGTCTCCAAGAAATTTTTAAAAAAAAAAAAAAAATTATTTTTCTTACAGAAAA